>JAJEJH010000542.1:158167-292638 GCA_026122585.1 Anacardium occidentale
CTCTATCCACTTCATTTCATGAGTCAAAAAACTCCCAATAAGTTTATCCAAGCCTATTTTGGCCAAGTCCTTTAATTTCTTAAATGTCATCACCTTCATACTTCATGACTTTGACAATGACCTTAGAATTTCTAGACCAACTCAACCATCTTAAACTTCTTGCCTAATCCCTTCAACTTATTTACCAAGTTCAAGAACCTTTTAAACATTTACATGATGTTCTTATCCTTCTTCATATCGAATAACTCATAATCACAGAAGGCCAATTTGATCTTGGAATCCTTTACTTGACTTGTTTCTTTGTGAGTTATTTGAAGGATGATCTAAGCTTCATGAGTTGTTTCACAAGAAGAAACTCAATTAAATTCATTTAAGTGTCATGCATAAAATGTCACATTTAAAGCTTTAGCATTTAAACAAATTAATTTTTCATTTTTTTCATCAAAATCAATTTCTTGTTTAGGTTTCATTTGTCCTAGGATATGTTAGAACAAAATAACTCTTTCTAATAGTTTTCCATAATTTATAGTCTATAAATTGAATATGAAATTTCATTCTAATTTTCTATTGATTATAATTTTTACTATAAAATAGTGGTCGCCTAACAAGGCTATGATCCTCTTCAAAAACAGTTTTCAATAACAAATTAGTCATATCAAAAAAAATGATCTTAGAACTTTTAAAAGCTTTAGATTTTTTGAAAAATAAGAGTCTAAACTTTGATACCAATTATTAAACCTCAATAAGCCAATGGCCAATCCTAGAGAGGGTAAATAGGATTTATAAAAACTTTTTCTAACTTAACCCTTTTCACCTAAAACCAAAGTTATATGCAAATAATAAACAAACCAAACAATTAATCAATCCAACTCAAACAAATATAAAGCATATAAAGCAAATATAAACGAGTAAAGAAAGGAGAAAAAAAATTTGCTCAATAATTTTTGTAATGGTTTGCAGCTTCTCAACAAGTCTCTTATCTCCACTCTTTCAAGCAATCCCACACAAATATTTTTCTTTACTATCTTCAAACCCAAAAGATATAAGTTTTTTGATCTAATAAAATTTCACCTTTTACAATAGTTTCGTAAAATTTCATCCAACCACTAGTTTCATAAGATTTCATCTAACCACTAGTTTCGTTAAGATTCTACCTTTTGTATTTGAAGAAAATACAAGAACTAATTTTCTCTCAAAGGCGGATACAAAGTCAGGTACAATATAATTTCTCTCAAATATATGTAATTGAAATTTATAGAGAGAAAGAGTGGAGAAGAATAGAGAGTCAAAGAATAGAATAAAGGCATGTTTCTCTAACCCCTCAATCTTTAAATCAACTTGTTTATATAAGATTTGGAGAAAATTAACAATTATAGCTGATTTGAGAGCTTTTGGAATAAATTTAGGTATATGCATGATCATGCTCCCATCATTAATTACAATCCACTAGTTAGCTTTTCTATATCACACCAACCTAGTATAGGTTTATGCATTATACATACAGTTATGTGCCTTCATATCTTTAATTTTTTAGATTTTTAAAAGAATGTACAATCTTATAGCATGATACCCCTCATAAGATACGCATGAGAAGGTTTTGATCTTTATATGGTTGTGTGTCTTCTTTGCATGGACGTGCACCTAAATATTGAGTTCTTGACCTCTGTATGACTAAACTTACAAGGGCAACATGATAATGTTTCATCACTTTATGACACATGATCGTGTGCTCGAAAGTTACATAATCATATGTCTTGACATTTTGTTACACAAACGTTTATATGACTAAGCAACTCATATATGACATTACATAAGCCATACATGATTGTGCAATATAGACATACACGATCGTGTGACTTACCAAACTACAAAATAAATAATCTTTTATCCTTTTTGTCATAAATCAATTCATGCAAGAACAAGTTAGATATTTTAATATGGTTTTTTATCAAATCAAAATGTATGGAAGTCCAACACATTCATTCATCATTTAGTAGTCCATTTACTTTAGAAAAAAACTCACTCCTCATTTTCAAGCTCTTCTAGTGAAACACTAGAAAGTTTAGATCCTTGAAAGAAAATTATGAAACTTGTAATTTTCTTTGTATGTTTCAAATCCCACTTGCTATGATAATGTTGTAGAAAGTCAAGTTTGGTAGGATACAATGTTTGAGGAGATGTTAGCCATTCAAAAAAAATTAGAATTGGGTGTTGGTTAATCCATCTAAAGGAAAGAAAGTTATTAGGCTCAAAGAGGTGTTTAGAACAAAGTATCATGTTGATAAGAGTATGCAAAAGTATAAAACTCATTTGGTTGTGAAAGGATATGCTTAACAACAAGGTATTGACTTTGAAGAAAATTTTTCTCATATAGCTCGCTTTAAAATAGTGAGGACTTTCTTAGCCTTAGCTTCACAACTTAGTAGGCTAGTTAATTAATTTGACATTAAATTTGCTTTTCTAAATGGTGAGCTAAAAGAAAAAATTTTATGTTGGTCACTCTGAAGCTTTGTTGGTAATGGTTAAGAAAACAAAGTGTGCAAGTGGAAAAAGGCTTTATATGACTTGAAAAAAGTCACATGAGCATGGTACAATAAAATTGACTTCTATCTTCAAAAGAATAGGTTAGCATTATTTTTACGGACACTATTAAAAGTCCTGGTAGTCCTTTATACTAGCGTTTTAAGTGATGTTTATTGTAAGTGTCACTATAATACCCAGTTATAACGATGTTAAATGTAAATAATGGTGGCAGTGTATTTATACATTGTTGTTGGGACTTCTAGTGATGTTTTACAAATGTTAGTAAAAGAAATTAAAAATGTTGGTAAAGATCCATCGTTTTTCCCTAAATCGCAAAACAATTTGCTCTTTGCTCATTTTTTCCTCCCCACTCATTTTGTCTTCTATCGTGTCATCACTCGTCTTCTTTACTCCTTTTTTTGTTGTGAATAACTCAAACATAACCTCTTGTCACATGACTCGTCTACATTGAAGCCATTGTTTATTTGCAAAGGCTATAACAAAGATAACATGGTTGGAATGTTTATTTGCAAAGTTGAATTTTTCGATTTTGGGGAGTTCAATAATTTAGGTTGACAATATAAGTGTAGGTTCATTGGCATCTAATGCAATCTTTTATGGAAGGACTAAACACATAGAGTTAAATGTTCATTACGTGAAGGAGTTAGTTGCTACAAAAATGATTCAGGTTTAGTATGTTCTAACTGAACATCAAATAGCAGACTTGCTAACAAAGTCTATTGTAGGTTTAAGGTTTGAAAATCTCAAGTTTAACCAAAAAATTAAAAGTTATGAATGAAGAAGAATATAAGGAAAAATGTGACAGTTCTTATGAGTTGAAACAATAAATACTACTTGAAGGAGGATCAATCTAAATTTTTCAATCAAGTCTTATAATTACATTGACAAGACTTGAGAGAGGATATATATGAAGACTATTACTTGATCCATGGGATGACATATATGATGAAGTGTGGTTTAAAATGCTGTATGATTGTTTCAAGTGTGCTCTGTTTATATAGCCAACGGTGTTTGTTTTCCTTAAAAAAGGGAAACATGACTGAGACTAACAGAGACTACTAAAGTTTAGTAATACAGTGCATATGAGGATTGCAAACTTTCAAAGCTGCTATTCTTAAAATGAATTACTTTACTCTTTTGTTTTGTTGCTTTTTTCTTTCTTTGTTTTGAGAATGAAGCTTACTAGTGTTTGCTCTTCTGTAATCAATCTGCAGTGAGATCTTGATTTAGTTGTAATTCTGTTTTGATTGTACAATTGTGATGAACTTATGAAAATTGGATTACCGAATTTCTAGACAGTTCTTATGCTTTCTTGTTTGTATAAAAACCCTCGCTTTTACTGAATAAATAATTGAGGTATATTCATAAGTTTTTCATATGGTTCTTGTTCTCTTGAAGTACTCATAGCTTGTTATTGTAGACTTATTCACTTAAATATTACGTCAACATTTGAAAATATATGTATGGCATCTGTATGGAGTGACTTAGTAATCAACTAAATGAATTCATATCATCTTACTCCAATGAGAGAGAACATTTATTAGGGAGAGCCAATTCTTGAACATTTAAAACAAAATGCTTTTTTTTAATTGTCTAGATTTTACCCTACTGAGTTTTTCTAATAATAATAAGGTTTTTAATGAGTGAGTTCTAGCGCTGTCTAACCCCACTTTATTATTGGACATATATAATTATGTTCCTTTGCTTTCTTTTTTCATCCCATTGGGTTTTTCCTTAGCAAAGTTAATATAATTATTTGTAAGTAGAGAAAATCTAACAAAAATATTATAAACTACCTTATTTTTCACCTTCGAATCAATATTGTAAGGCAGTGCAAAGAAATTCATAAATAACCCACTGCTTGTTCACAATATACACACTCTTTTTGACTGAAAGGTTAAAGAAGATTTTGATACTTCTAATTTCAATCATCTTACAATTTCTTCTATTATATACACAATAAATTTAACTGTTACTAAAGGGTGTTTAATTTTAAAGTTCTCCTTAAAAACAAAATCAAATCCTTCATTACGCTAGCTAGGCAACTAAGTTTATTGTAGTCTATAATTTAAAATTAATTAATTGCTGTCTCATACGATTGTAGCGATTAATTATCTTATAATCAAGTTCATAATCAACATGATAGCTAGGCACTAGAGAGAGCAAATGGCCTTGCCATTGTGGAAAGCTATTGTTTTTTGCGGTTAGAGCACGTCAACAAGATTGCCATTCAGTCTCCACAGTCATGAGCTATAAGCTAAAAATCAACGAGCCAAACTTCATCAACTACATTGCAGTCACAATAATTTAGTGGACACTTGTTGGTTCGAGAAAACATCCTCAATTTACTGTTAAATTTATCAATAATATCATAATTTTAACTTCTAAAAACATATTAACCTCATCATATTTCATACATTTTGATACCAATGTCATTTCCTTCAAAACTTCAACAAATAACTAAGCTGTCACTAAATCAGGGAGTTTTTATTACAAAAACACCAAATACACGAGATTTTACTATACAAAAAAAAAAAAAAAAAAAAAAACCCATATAATAGATCTATGACTTTGTGAATGAAGTGAAAACATAAGGTAAAATCTTTTACAAGTTGAGGAAAATCTAAATCAAGAGCATTAATTTAGCTACGAATTTACAACTGTTTTTTTCTTTTTTTCCACATGGTTTTGGTCACGTACGCATGAACGATGCCGATGAATAGAGACCTACTAATTCATGAAGTATTTGACGTGATGAAATTGTAGAAATTTAGAATTTAATACGCTGTACAATATACATGTTATATTAGTCAAGAATCAAGGCATTTTTATTCGGTTTTCTCTTTTTCGTTATTTTTGTGTCAAACGTTCCTTCTCCTTCTCTTTCAAATCAATATACAATGTCATTAATTAATTAGTTAAGTAATTAAATAAACTTTTTAACCACTCTCCTTTCTCTTTTTAATGATATAATTAATAATAAAATATGTGAAACTTTGAACCGTTGAAAGTTCTCAAACTCACCTGCATGGGTTTTCGTGGTATTTTCAGGGTCAGTCTGATTTCTTTTCTCCGTTCAAACAACGAATTCAAGAGGCAAAGTCAGAAAGGGTTTAGGTTTTTCTACAAAATTAGTGGGAAATTGCTCTCTTGCGTATTTGAAGGTGACAGTTGCACAGAAAACCTTCTATGATAAAATTCTTTCCAAGGTTATGCGGTTTGTAGTATATATAGACAAAGAGATTGATGCAGAAAGGGTATTGAAAACTGGGTAGCTAACTTCATTTCTTAAACATACCACAGAAGAGCTTCGAGTTATAATAAAATTCACCGATCGATTGATTCCACTTATAACAGGTGAGAAGGTTTATATAATCCTTTTATTTTTTGTGCATTCGAAGAGCACTATTAATAAAAAACTTGATCCTAGTATTGATCATTGTACATGTTTTCTTCTCTATATTCTCGTCATACTACAAAATTCTAAGTGAGAAAACATATATGCTTTTTCTTTAACAGATAGAATGTATAGTGTGAAATCTGTCAACTTGGAGCGCAACGATCACCATCGTCAAAGGGAGACAAAGATGAGAACTGTCACGAGCTTTAAGAAAAGAGGGCTGGCTAATGAATTACCTGAGCTGGAAAACGTCAGCATTAATGAAGAATCCATGAGCTTGAAGGGCTTGAAACTCGCAAAACTAAAGCTACAAACAACTGAGGTCTTAACCCCCAAGAATAATCAACTCATTAAGGATAACAAAGCTAAAACTGATAGTGCTGTGTTTATTGATGAGGCGCTATGGTCTGTTAATTAATTAATTTTCTCCCTTTAATCTCAGAAAATTATTGCTGATTAATTCTAGTGCTCAATTGCTGACTATTACGGATTTGCAGGTGGAAGCAAATGGAGTGTGCAGCTCTCAGACAAAGTTCTGTGTCATTCTTTACAGCTGATCATAAATCAGAAACTGCTGTTTCCAAATGGGAAAGGGCTAGGATTAGGGCAGCCAAGGTAGATATTATTGAGGCGAAAGGACTTACTCCCAACCATAGTTTGAGGCCCGGAAAAAATCTCATCCTTCAAGTTTCAAAAACACAAAATCTCATCCTTCAACAAAATTTCAAATATTTTTTATAATTTTTTAAATAAAATGGTTAAAATACCTTTATAAAAAATAAAATTATAAAATAATTTTTAAATATAAAAATTTTCAAAAAATACTTGAAAAATTTTTTAAAAATTTTTAAATTTTGAAAATTTAAAGCAATCTCTACTGTCGATGCCGGTAGCGGTGACCGCCCATAATGGAACTAGGTGGTCTTCCCGTTCTGATCACCTTCATTATAAACAATGGTCGGAAACAATCGATGGGACAAAAATCGACTATTTTCGATCATTTTCGACTCATCCAAAATTTGGTCACCTCCACCGAATGGGGAGTCCAGAAAACAAGTGGCCAAAAACAGCCACCTAATTTCATTATGGGCGGCCACCTGCAACGATGGTGATTGCTTTAATTTTTCAAATTTAAAAAAATTTTTAAATATATTTTTAAATTTTTTAATATTTTATATTTATATAAAATTTATTTTATTATTTTGTAAAATTTTAATCTTAAAATGATAAAAATGCCTCTGAATTATTATTGTTCATCATTATATTTAATATTGAATGTAGTTAAAGAGTGAAATTTTAGGTTTTTAAAATCTGAAAGGTGAGACTTTGTCTCTACCTCAAGCTATGGTTGGGAATAAGTCTTTTGGTCATATTATTGAATATAAAGTCTTGAATAGAGCAGATGTAGAGCGTTGAATTCACAGGACCTTATTGAATGTGAAGTAATATATCTATCTCATAGAAAAAAAAGTTAAGTTGAATTAGCTTGTATGTTGAATATTTTGTAGGTTGGAAAAGGTTTATCCAAGGATGAAAAGGCCCAGAAATTAGTTCTAATGCACTGGCTTGAAGCTGTGAGTTCACATACAAAACATTCCCTATAGATTATTTTATTCTGATTGATTAACAGAATATTTTGATGATTTCATTCAGTTTACATAATTAATTAATGATAGCATTACAGATTGATCCACGGCATCGTTATGGTGGCAATCTCCACCCTTATTTTGATGTCTGGCTAGAAAGTGAGAGCAATCAGCCTTTCTTCTACTGGTAATGAAACAAGAAAATTACTTTCTATAATTCTAAGAATTTCACTGTGTAGTTTTTTAGATATTATTTACGTTGTGAAAATAAGGTTGGACATTGGAGATGGCAAAGACGTCAGCCATGAGAAGTGTTCAAGAACTAATTTACAGCTTCAATGCATCAAATATCTTGGACCTGTAAGCACATCCATGCATATATACATACTCTGCTACAAACTTTAGATATCTTGGCAACCTCGTGAATTAATTAGTATTTAGTTTAAGTACCATTAAACGGATAAAATTTATATTAAATTTTTTTTGTTAATGAATTGATGATGCAGAAAGAGAGGGAGGCGTATGAAGTGGTTATGGAGAACGGAAAGCTTCTTTATAAACAATCTAGGTTTTTCGTGGATACGCCCAAATGTTCTCAATGGATATTTGTCCTAGGCACCTCAAAGGACTTTTATGTTGGGGAGAAGAAGAAAGGCTTCTTTCAGCACTCAAGTTTTCTTGCTGGGGGTGCCACAATGGCATCTGGGAGATTGGTTGCGCACAGTGGCATCCTCGAGGTACATATAAATAATCTTTCTCTTCGTGTATGGATATTCATATCTTAACATCTTAAAAACTTGTGGAAGAAGATGTTTCAGGTCTGGATTTAAGAAAATATAAATATATGATCTTTCTTTTCAGGCTATATGGCCATTAAGTGGTCATTATCGTCCAACAGAAGAACATTTCAAGGAATTTTGCAGCTTCTTAGAGGATCATCATATTGACTTGACAAATGTCAAGGTAAATTGCACTTGATATTTCCTTTCTAGCAAAAACCTCAGAAAATACTCTGTGGAGAAAAAAAAAAAAAAGTGCTTTTCTACCCAAGTAAATGTCAGCACCGAAATAAATAAAATATCTCCCAACATAAATACAACGTCGTATTATTAAATTCTGATTTTCGTTGGTATATGCAGAAATTTGCCATAGATGAAGATATCGCCCCTAAAGTTATAGAAAACAAGGAGCCCATCAAATAAGAACAGTCTGAAATATTTACTCATGAATCCGTTGAAGTGGCAAAAGTGAATGCAAATTAGATGAGCAAAGAAGAAGAATCCACGAAGGTGTTGAATAATGCTTCAAATTAGTGGACATGAAGTCAGTGAACGTGCTCCATATTGTTTAAGTTTTTATGAGTTATTGATGTTTTATCTTTATCTTTCCTAATCAATTGGCATGATTAAATGTATAGCCACATCTTCTAGTTTTATAAAATTAGTTTTTTAGTTGCTTAAAGTTAGTTTTGTTTCTCTCTTGGTAAACCTATTTAAAGGCTCTAGTTGTTATTTTATGATATTGGATGTGAACCACCAGATTTGGTTCAATAAAATACTATTATTTTCTTATCAAAACTTTATTCATCTAACAAAACTTTGGTATCAAAGCCTTGAGAGAGAGAGAGAAAAAAATTGCAGTTTTTCTTTTCCTTTCTTCACCTTCAGTTTGATTTTCGTTTGGGAAGAAAACAAAAACAAGGTAAAGTCAAAGAGAGAGAGAGAGAGAGAGAGTGAACAAAAAATTAAAACAAGAGTGTGAAACTCATTTGAGAAGGGTGACAAATGTACTCAGTCTTCTTCACAACCTTTAATTCCTATTTTTAAAGGGGAAAACTATCACTTTTGGAGTCTTAAAATGAAGACTTTGCTCAAGTCACAGGAGTTGTGGTAGTTGGTGGAGAATGGATTCCAAGATTTTAAACAATAGTAGGAGTGTCAAGGAGAAAATTGAAAGAAGGATGCAAAAGCCGTATTCCTTATCCAACATTCTCTTGATGATGAAATGTTCCCCAGAATTGCAATGGTTACTACCTACACTAAGGCATGGTAGATTTTAAAGCAACAGTATTTGGGAGACAGTAAGGTTTTGTAGACCTTTGGTCACGAATTTGAAACTTTGGGTATGAAAAACAATGAATCTATTTAAGATTACTTGTCTAAAGTATCTGCAATTGTCAATCATATGGTGAAAATATTAGTAATGAAATTATTGTCGATAAAGTGTAAAAAAGTTTAACCTCAAAATTTGAGCATGTTGTTGTTTCCATTGAAGTGTGTAAGGATTTATATACTTGCTCTTTTGTTGAATTAGTGAGTTCTTTGCGAACTCATGAAGATAGGCTAAATAGATCCTATGAAAAAAATGAGGAGAAAACATTTCAAGTGAAAGAGGAGTATTCCTAGTAGAGCCATACAAAAAATTCAATAGGTCGAAGACAAGGAAAAGATGGCTTTCATGGTCGATGTCATGGTAGAGGTAGCAAAAGATGACAATTTAGTGACCAATGACAGTTGAAAAGCAACATCTAACGCCATTATTGTAAAAAAAACATAGGCACAATGAAGCTGATTGTTGGAGTAAGCAAAAGGATGAGCGTAAGTAAGTCAATAACACAAAGAAGTTAGAGAGGAAAGTAAACTATTCATGGCTTACTCTCATGTCAATGATGCCTTGAATAAAGTATGGTTTGTAGACAATGGATGTTCCAATCATATGTTTAGAGCAAGATTGTTGTTTAAAGAATTGGATGAATCATAGAAAACTAAAGCTTGGCTAAGAGACAATAAACAAATATAAGTTGAAGGAAAAGGAAATATGGTCATCAAGACCATGCAAGGTAATGTAAAACTCCTTTGTGATGTGTAATATGTTCCTAGTTTGACTCATAATTTGTTAAATGTTGGGCAATTGATAGATGGTGGATATTCAATATTGTTTGATGATTGTTCTTGTTTTATTAAAGATAAAAAATTTGGTCAAACTATTGTTATCATTCCCATGGTAGAAAATAATGTTCAACCCTAAATGCCTTAGAATAATCATGGAAGGGGTGAATAGAATTTTCGAATACTTTTACTAACTTAAAAGCTTTTTAACCAAAAATCAATTTCAATGCAATCAATAATGATTAATGAAACAATTTAACATAATCAATATATATTCAAACACCATATACAAATAAATTAAATATAATGCACATATTGAAGCGAAAAAGAAGTTAAAGGATATAATATGCTGAGCCAATTTTAGAGTGGTTCAAAGTTTTGACCATAAGCCTCTTACGTTTACTTATTCACTAATTGATCTAGGATTATGCCTAATCGCTTACACTATACAATAGTTGACTCAAGATTTTGCCTTTTACACTAGTTATATAAGATTGCATCCAAAGTATTTGTAAGCAAATATATAAAAGATAGAATGCCTCTCAGAGGCAGATGAACAATTTAACACAAACAATTTCTATTAAGAGTATGCAATAAGAGTAAAGAGAGAACAACAGTGAGAATAAAAGAGACTTAAAGATAAAGTTAATTGCTCGTAATCTCTAGTCTTTCTTATTTTAAATGGTACCCTAATTTATACTTGAGATCTTGTTGGAAATAGAAAGAAGTCATTACAGTTCATTTATATCCGTTGGGTAGATGAAAAGAAAGTTATTATAATAATTTTATTAAGTGCATGGTTGTGTTTGATTTATTTATTGTCTTAATGAGATCCTAATAGTCAAATTTATAAACTTTGCCAACCATGTACAGTCATGTTTTCCATCAACACGGTCATACTTCCTTACTTTATGAAAGTTTTATCAATTTCCAGATTCACAGAAGGGAACTCAGCGTTATCAACATACAAGATACGTAAGATGAACAATATGTTTGTGCATGATCATGAGTTGAATCTATATGATAGTGCATTAAGAAAAATGTCCAAAAAACTTTTACACAATCAGCTTTGCACAATAAGGTTGGTAATGTTACTCCTACTTCATATAACACGATTGTGCATCTTACTCTTATACAGTTGTGCATCTTTTCAACCTTTCTTTTTCGTGATCAAGTATTGCATAGCACTGTTACATGACTATCCTGATCGTGTGCCTCTTCATTCTTCACTTACATGCTCATGCAATAACTTCATGTGTAATTATACGTTAACTAAGCATCTTGAACATCTTACACAATAAGGCTGTATGGTCTTGAGGTCCTGTCTTCTCAAAAGGCATATACACAATCGTGTGTCAACTACTAATATGGTTGTGTATTTGACCTTTAATCTTTTTTCATATTATGATAATGTTGCACAACTGAAGGGCTTATGTTTCTTCATAACTACTATTACACAATTGTATGTTTTATATGAATATGGTCATGCTTTTGACTTTTACTCAACACAACAAGGTTACATGAGTAAAGTGGTTGTGTTGGATCTAAATTGTATAAATATAATTGTGATATAGTCTAACATAATCATGTTAAACCTAAAATTTTTCTTAGAAAATTATAAGCTCTAGCACAATCATGGATACGATCTTGTGTTTTTATGCATGACTTAAAATATAACTTCACACAGTTATACTTAATGAACATATAGTCATGTAGTGCTTAAAACTTGCAACAAAAAAATTCTTGGCCCTTTTTGTCATGAACTAAATCATGCTAAGGGTAAATTAGTCATTTAAACATATTCTTATCATTATCAAAACACCAAGGGATCAAAAAATAAAATATTTCTACTAAAGGCTTCAAACATTGAAAAGAGGGTCTTGATTGCTAGAACTAGTGAAAGAAAGATGCATTTGCATTATAGGCATTTGAATGTATATAGGTTGAAATTATTGGTTTAGAAAAACATGGTTGTTAGATTGCCAAATATTGATGTTTTTGAGTTTTTTGAGGGTTGTGTCTACATAAAACAATGCAACAACTCTTTTCCAATAGATAAATCATGGAAAGCTTCTAGATGTCTTGAATTAATACATGTTAATTTGAGTGTACTAATAAGTATTGAGTCCTTTGGTGGGAGTTGATATTTTTTGTTGCTTATTGATGATTATAGTCGTATAAGTTAGGTTTATTTTCTAAACCTTAGTGGTAGTTATATCAAGGTTCTTTGTTTAGATAGAGGTAGTGAATTTACTTCTAATGAATTTAATTTTTTCTATAAGGAAAATAGATTTCCGAAGGAGCTAACTACACCATAACCACCTGAGCAAAATGGAATGGCTAAGTAAAACAATCAAGTAGTGGTTAAAATACTTAGAAGTATGATCAAAGTAAGTGATCTTCCAAACAAGTTTTGGGCAAAAGAATGACAACAATGTATCTTTTGAATATTTCTTCTACAAAAGTTGTCCAAAATCGAAATCCATACAAAGTCTAGATTGGAAGAAAGGCATGGGCAAGTCATTTGAAAGTCTTTGGATGTATAATCCATATGCTTTAGTAAAATGCCATCTCATAAAAAACTTGATCATAAATCAGAAAAATGCATTTTATTGGCTATAATGCTCAATCCAAAACATGTAGGTTGTATAATCTTTTGAGTGGCAAGGCAATTATAAGTAGAGATGTAATGTTCAATGAAAATAAATGTCGTGAGGCAATAGCTAAAATTTTGGTAGAAGATGAAGTTTTTATTACCAATGCTATAGAAATCACACAACCAGCAATCCATCATTTTTCTTCATCAAATAATAGTAACTCAATAAGCATTTTGTTAAACCTCAATAAGTTAATGCCTAATCCTAAAGGCCAATAAATAAGATAAACGTTTTCTAACTTAAAGCTTTTTGCCCAAAACCAAAGTTATATGCAAATAATAAACAAACCAAACAATTAATCAATCCAAATTAAACAAATATAAAGAATATAAAGCAAATAGAAAATAATAAAAGGAAGCGAAAGAATTTTGCTCAGTAATTTTTATAGTGGTTCAAAGCTTCTCCACAAGCCCCTTACATCCACTTTTCTAAACAATCTCACTCGAATATTTTCCTCCACTATCTTTAAACCCCAAAGATACAATAATTTTGATCTAAGGGAATTTCGCCATTTACAATAGTTTTATGAGATTTCGTCTAATTACTAGTTCTATTAAAATTCTACCCTTTTGTATATGAAGAAAATGTAAAAACTAATTGCCTCTTAAAGGCAAATACAAAAGTTAGGTACAATATAATTTCTCTCAATTGAATATAATTGAAATTTAAAGAGAGAAATAGTGGAGAAGAATGGAGTATGAAAGAAGAGAATTCTAAGGTATGTTTCTCTAAACCCTTAATCGTCAAATTAGGTTACTTATAAGGATTTGAAGAAAACTAGTCATTGTAGCCAATTTGAGAGTCATTGGAATAAATTTGGGTAGACTCACAATCGTGTATTTCTAATGCACAATCATGGTCTCGTCATTAATTATAGTCTAATGGTCGACTTTTCTATATTGCACCAACCTAGCATGTGTGTGTGCATTATAAACAAGGATATGTGCATTCATATATTCAATTCTCTATATTTCCATAAAGTCACACGATTTTACAGTATAATACCCCTCATAAGATGCACACAAGTAGGTTTTGATCTTCATATGATCATATGACTTTCCTGCATGGGCATGCTCAAACCTGGCAGTGTATCATAACTTTATGACACAAAATCATGCACTCAAAAACTACACAATTGTGTGTCTTAGAATTTTATTAGATGAGCATCTACATAACTAAGTAATTTGTGTATGACTTTGCACAAAATATACATGGTTGTGCAATATAGACACACATGGTTGTATGTCTTACCAAAATTAGAAAATAAACAACTTTTTGTCTTCTTTGTCATAAATTAATTCATACAAAGATAAGTTAGATATTTTAACATAGTTACACACGGGGGTCTAACAATGTTCCCCCTTTTAATTGATGACAGTACTTATGTTAAAATGTAATTAAGCATAAAAACATCAAAAAAAATTATTCATATAAAGTGCAACAAAAATTTCACAAATAACATGAAAACATTGTAAGCACATTTTAAAATACCACACTTCCCCCCTTTTTGTTATAAATCAAAAAGGTATATTAAAAATTTTCTTATTTTAGCACAAAAGGAAAATTTCTCCCGTTTATTAAAACATTTGATCAATTTAAGCACAATAAAAAAAATTTCTCCTCTTTTCATAAGTAATTTGACTCCCTCTTTCTCAAACAATTTCAAAGCAAGATATACATAAATACTTCTCCTAACTTATGTTTATAGAAGTAGTAAACAAGAAGCATCCAATATTTTCATTTCTCCCTCTAATTCATATGTTCAACTTAATAAAACATAACTTGAACATGAGAGAGAACACTTTTATACATAAAATATGAATCTTAAAACCATTACGATGAATTATCTGCCAAAAAATATCAATAGTTACAAATGTTAAAAAAAGTTCAAGCACAATTGTGTATGTCTGATTACAAGACATCCACGATCATGTGGCCTTTAACCACGATACTGTGACTGATATGCACACTCATGTATCTATGTTCTTCAAACCCAAAAAATCATAGAAAACATTTTGATATCAATTTCAAAACATGTAATACCAATTTTAAATTATTTCATAATGTTGATACCAATTTAAAACCATTTTTCAAGCTTATTAAAAACATGGCAAACACCATTTGCACACATTTAGCACTTTTGAATTTATTTATCCAATTTGTGAAATATTAACTCATTTTCAAAACATTTTTTTAACAAAGTCATATCAAAACGATACAAGACATTAAACTTACATATTTTGATCATGGGGAGGCAATAACGTATGAATTCATGTGTCATTAGATACCAAATACACCACTTTGAATATTTTTTACATGAATTCAAGTTCAGCACATGAGGCAATCACAAGCGTATACATATATAACCTCAATTATGTAAGTAATCATATAATCATTTAAGCACAAACATTCCAACATGACATCCAATTCATCATCATCAACTAAATACATCAACAAATTAAGCATTTAAATTGCTGACTTGGATTGATGATTTTTAAAAGCCTTATAAAGCCCTTTTGATCTTCATTTCTTTCATTAGCTTTAAGGCTCTTCCATACTAAGTTTTATCCCTCCTCAACTTTGGATTTTCTCTTAGTATAAAAGCATAAAGAGACTCTTTCTTCATCATCACTTTCTATGTTTGAGTCCTTCCCACTCCAAGCTATAAGTACCTTCTTCTTATGCCTTTTTTTTTTTCACCCAAGGATACTTTTACCGGTAATGTATTTTCTTTCTATAATCATAATAAATCACCACTTTTTTCTTTTTCTTATTTTTCTTCTTAGTGAGGAATTTGCTAAATTTCTTTGCAATGAGCTTTGCGTCCTCCTTATTCATTGAGGACATAGCATCATCCATTAAGGATTTCTCTTCTTTATTCAAAATCTCTTTTATCTTTAAGGCAATATTCTTCTTTTTCTTTTTCTTTCTTCTCTATCCACTTCATTTCATGAGTCAAAAGACTCCCAATAAGTTTATCCAAGCGTATTTTGGCCAAGTCCTTTAATTTCTTAAATGTCATCACCTTCATGCTTCATGACTCTGACAATGACCTTAGAATTTCTTGACCAACTCAACCATCTTAAACTTCTTGCCTAATCCCTTCAACTTATTTACCAAGTTCAAGAACCTTTTAAAAATTTACATGATGTTCTTATCTTTCTTCATATCGAATAACTCATAATCACAAAAGGCCAATTTGATCTTGGAATCCTTTACTTGACTTGTTTCTTTGTGAGTTATTTGAAGGATGATCTAAGCTTCATGAGTTGTTTCACAAGAAGAAAGTCAATTAACTTCATTTAAGTGTCATGCATAAAATGTCACATTTAAAGCTTTAGCATTTAAACAAATTAATTTTTCATTTTTTTCATCAAAATCAATTTCTTCTTTAGGTTTCATTTGTCCTAGGATATGTTAGAACAAAATAACTCTTTCTAATAGTTTTCCATAATTTATAGTATATAAATTGAATATGAAATTTCATTCTAATTTTTTATTGATTATAATTTTTTCTATAAAATAGTGGTCACCTAACTAGGCTATGATCCTCTTCAAAAACAGTTTTCAAGAACAAATTAGTCATATCAAAAAAATGATCTTAGAACTTTTAAAAGCATTAGATTTTTTGAAAAATAAAAGCCTAAACTTTGATACCAATTATTAAACCTCAATAAGCTAATGGCCAATCATAGATAGGGTAAATGGGATTTATAAAAACTTTTTCTAACTTAAACCTTTTCACCTAAAACCAAAGTTATATGCAAATAATAAACAAACCAAACAATTAATCAATCCAACTCAAACAAATATAAAGCATATAAAGCAAATATAAACGAGTAAAGAAAGGAGAAAAAAATTTTGCTCAATAATTTTTGTAGTGGTTTGCAACTTCTCAACAAGTCTCCTATATCTACTCTTTCAAGCAACCCCACACAGATATTTTATTTACTATCTTCAAACCCAAAAGATATAATTGTTTTGATTTAAGAAAATTTCACCTTTTACAATAGTTTCATAAGATTTCATCCAACCATTAGTTTCATAAGATTTCATCCAACCACTAGTTTCGTCAAGATTCTACCTTTTGTATGTGAAGAAAATACAAGAACTAATTGTTTCTCAAAGGTGGATACAAAGTTAGGTACAATATAATTTCTCTCAAATATATGTAATTGAAATTTGGAGAGAGAAAGAGTGAAGAAGTATAAAGAGTTAAAGAATAGAATTATAAGACATGTTTCTCTAACCCCTCAATCTTTAAATCAACTTGTTTATATAAGATTTGGAGAAAATTAACAATTATAGCTGATTTGAGAGCTTTTGGAATAAATTTGGGTATATGTATGATCATGCTCCCATCATTAATTACAGTCTAATAGTCAGCTTTTCTATATCACACCAACCTAGTATTTGTGTATTATACATACAGTTATGTGCCTTCATATCTTTAATTCTTTAGATTTTTAAAAGATTGTACAATCTTGTAGCATGATACTCCTCACAAGATACACATGAGGAGGTTTTGATCTCTATATGGTTTTGTGTCTTCTTTGCATGGACGTGCATCTAAACATTGACTTCTTGACCTCTGTATGACTAAACTTACAAGGGCAACATGATAATGTTTCATCACTTTATGACACATGATCATGTACTCGAAAGTTACGTAATCATATGTCTTGACATTTTGTTATATAGACGTTTACATGACTAAGCAACTCATATAAGAAATCACATATGCATACATGATTGTGCACTATAGACATACACGATCATGTGTTTTACCAAAACTACAAAATAAATAATCTTTTATCCTCTTTGTCATAAATCGATTCATGCAAAAACAAGTTAGGTATTTTAATATAGTTTTTTATCAAATCAAAATGTATAGAAGTCGAACACATTCATTCATCGTTTAGTAGTCCATCTACTTTAGAAAAAAACTCACTCCTCATTTTCAAGCTTTTCTAGTGAAACACTAGAAAGCTTAGATCCTTGAAAGAAAATTATGAAACTTGTAATTTTCTTTGTATGTTTCAAATCCCACTTGCTATGATAATGTTGCAGAAAGTCAAGTTTGGTAGGATATAATGTTTGAGGAGATGCTAGCCATTAAAAAAAAAATTAGAATTGGGAGTTAGTTAATCCATCTAAAGGAAAGAAAGTTATTAGGCTCAAAGAGGTGTTTAGAACAAAGTATCATGTTGATAAGAGTATGCAAAAGTATAAAACTCATTTGGCTGTGAAAGGATATGCTTAACAACAAGGTATTGACTTTGAAGAAAATTTTTCTCATATAGATCGCTTTAAAATAGTGAGGACTTTCTTAGCCTTAGCTTCACAATTTAGTTGGCTAGTTAATTAATTTGATGTTAAATTTTCTTTTCTAAATTGTGAGCTAAAAGAAAAAAGTTTATGTTGGTCACTTTGAAGCTTTGTTGTTAATAGTTAAGAAAGCAAAGTGTGCAAGTTGAAAAAGGCTTTATATGACTTGAAAAAAGTCACATGAGCATGGTACAATAAGATTGACTTTTATCTTTAAAATAATAAGTTAGCGTTTTTTTTACGGACACTACTAAAAGTTCTGGTAGTCCCTTATACTAACATTTCAAGTGACGTTTATTGTAAGTGTCACTATGATACCCAGTTATAATGGTGTTAAATGTAAATAATGGTGACAGTGTATTTATACATCGTTGTTAGGACTTCTAGTGATGTTTTATAAATATTGGTAAAAGAAATTAAAAATATTGGTAAAGATCCATAGTTTTCCCTAAATCGCAAAAAAAATCGCTCATTGCTTATTTTCTCCTCCCCACTCATTTTGTCTTCTATCGTGTCATCACTCGTCTTCTTTACTCATTTTTTTGTTGTAAATAACTCAAACATAACCTTTTGTCACATGACTCATCTACATTGAAGCCATTGTTTTCCCTAAACATTGTCTGATTCATTTACACCTCAAACATTACCCCTTATTGTTGTTGTCTGCCATTATCACATTTTGCTATCATCCATATTGAAGCAAGGTATGTATATTATCGTATTGTGAAAAAATGTTGTGGCTTTGGTTTGTTGAATAAATTTCAACTGATTGAAAGGGCTGGTTTTCATGAAAAGTTTTGAAGTATGAAATTGCTTTTATATACGTATATTGTGGAACTTGCTTTTACATGTGAAACCCATTTCTGTTTGTTGAAAAAGGTAACATGCCAAATTTTGAAGAGTGCCCTACTAAATAACAATTTTTGTTTGTTGTTTTATGACAATAACATTGAAACTGACTACTTGGGAATCAAACAAAATGGTATTGCCCTAGGCTGTGACAAGATGGTTTTTGTTTGCTTGGTTTCAAAATGCTTTTTTGCGTTTCATTTCTATTGTTAGTTAACAAAATTTCATAGGCTTGATTCTTATTTGACATAAAGGTCATGATGGTCACCCTTAGCTGAAAAACAAATGAGAGATAATCCTTCAATGTTTGTATAATTTGTTCTTGATTGAAGAATAGCAATAATATGTATCAAAATAAACAAAAAGAATTTATATATATATATATATATATATATATATATATATATATATATGTTAGCTCCACCTTTACAATAGATATAGGGTAATTTCTTGCATTTATATTTTGTTAACTAATTTTAGATATTGGCACAAAATCATTGTGTTAGGCTTATATTAACTAATTTTTGAACAAAAGAAAAGCATTTGATAGCAACTATAATTTTAAGATAAAAAGAATCATTTTATTAGGCTTATATTTTTTGATTCTAGTCAAATAGAATATATGATGTGGGATTGTTACATTATTCTCTTATGCTTGAGGTGAAACAAAGTTTGGATGGGATTTTATTTCTCAAGAGAAATATGCAACTAATATTGTTAAGAAATTTAATATGTTAAATTGCAAAACAATTTCTACATTATGAATATGAATGAAAAGCTCACAGGTGATAATGGTACTAGTATAATGAATGCTAAGTATTTTAGAAGCATGGTTGGTGGTTTGAATTATATGTTACAAACAAGACTTGACATAACATTTTCAAGTTTCCAGACTTATGCATAAACCAACTAAGCATTTTAGGGTAGCATAGCAAATCTTGTAATATGTTGATAGAGTTATTGACTTTGGAATTTGGTATTTAAAAGTATCATATTATAGGTTATTTGGTTTTATTAACAATGATCAAGTAGGTTGTTTAAATGATTTGAAAAGCCCGTTAGGCTACATATTTTCTCTTAGTTTTGGTGTTGTTTCATAGAGTTCTAAAAAGTAAGAAATAGTAGCCTTGTCATCACCCAAAGTTGAATATGTTACAATAACATCATCTTATCAAGTAGTTTGGCTAAGAAGATTGTTAATTGATTTTCATCAAGAGTAAATTAGTGCAATAGAAATTTTGTATGACAACAAGGCAACAACTTCTATGATAAAAAATCCAACATTTCATAGTAGGACGAAGCGCTTTGAAATTTGATATGATTTCATTTGCAATTTGGTAGCAAGTAAAACAATTACATTAAAGTAGTACAAATGGGAGTAGTGAACTTTGAAGCAAAGGGGAGTGTCAAATAGTGCTTCAAATTAGTAGACGTGTTTCATATTGTCTAAGTCTTTACCTATTGTTAATACTTTTCCCTTATCTTTCTTAGTCAATTGGCATGATTTACTTTAGATAGTAGGTCATATAGCTATATCTTTTAGTTGCATAGAATTTGTCTTTTAGTTGCATAGAATTTGTCTTTTAGTTGCTTAAAGTAGCTTTGTTTCTCTCTATATAAGCCCATCTAAAGGCTCTAGTTGTTACCTTTTGATAATGAACATGAACTAGTAGATTTACCTCAAAAAGGTACTATTATTTTCTTATCAAAACTTTATCCTTCCAACAAAAAGTGTGGAAGAATCAACAGTAGCCTCAGAGGAATCAATCACAAAGTCGCCACTATTAAAAAACTTAATTCATTTCTAAGACTAGTTAAACTTGCAACTAGACCATTTGTGATAAATTGTGATCTAGTAGCTTCCATGCCTAGTTCAAAGATTCAATTCTCTCTTGCTACACTTTCATGCTTAAGAGTTAGGACTCTCTAAACCAATTAATCTTCCTAATTTTAGGTAATTAGACTTAATTAATCAAATTATGTCAATATGTGTGGAGTAAGTTTCCAACTATGTTTATACCAATTAATAGATATTCTCACTAAATCTCTTAGAGATTCTCATACTGATTTTATTTATAACAAGTTTAGTGCCTATGATTTATTTGTTCCAGCTTGAGAGGGAGTATTGAGTTGTATATTTGATAGTTTTGGGATACAATCAATGTAATTAAGAAAGTAGATTAGTGTGCTTCCTAAATTAGAAAATTTAGTCAGCAGAGCATGTAATTAAAGAAGAGAAAGAGTCATACATAGATTACCAAATAAGTAGAGAGAGAAGCTTTGAAGGTCGGAGATAGATTAAGCAGGGTTTACTAGATAAGGATTTAAGATAGACCCATAGAGAGGTCAATTGTTGGATTTTATATATATATATATATATTTAAAGAAAAAGAAGAAGATATTTAAAATGTTGCTAGGAGAGAAAAAGAATGTAGCACAAGATAGGTGAGGTTTGTTATAGAAAATAGATTTTTGAATTTTTGAAATGGTTATAGAACTTGGATAGTGGTTAGAGATCTAAAAAAGTAGTGATTAAGGATTTGGTGATAACCAATTTGGATGTGTGAATAACGGTGAGATAAAATCGTTTATAAAAGAAACGAGAGAGAAAGAAAGGAGGTTATTTTTTTACTTTACATTAACTATGTCTGAAGGATTATTTGGACGTTTCATCAACTATTGAAGGATATTTTGCAAACTTTTCATTAACTATTGAAAGAAAATGGGATTATTTGGACTTTTATCAATTATTGAAAGCTTTTTTATGTAAAATTTTCATTAACTATTGAAGGAAAAGGGGATGATGAATGAGAAAATGAGTTTTCAAACTTAAAGATTGAAAAATCATGTTTGATCAAAGTTTTTCGCCAGTTCTAGCCAACAAATTTTGGTTAACAATCTCATTAATTTGGGTGCCCAGACCAAAATTAGGGTATCAGCTCCGATTTTGAAACCTGCTATCATAGGCTTTGGTTTCGATTCCAATTTCTACATTTTTGGCCAAATACCTAGACCTACTTACCCCTAAAAAAATCTTGTTATTAAAGCTTCTCTTATTAACGATGTGAAAAAAATTCTCAATATTAATATAAATAACAAAATGTATAAGTCTCATTCTTAAGAATACCAATAATGATGTCTCTTTAATAATATTTATGGTCGTTTAAAATAATAACAATGATGAATATTCATCTTATTATGATAATATTTACTAAATACTAAATATAATATCAACAATGAATATTTTCATAATTATAACTATACTTATAGATCATTAAGCATAATGTCAACAATGGATATTATCTAACGTTAAAACTATATTTACAAGTCATTAAACATTATAACAACGATGAATAATCTCATCGTTATAGTTATATTTACTAACTATAATCTTGTCTTAATAAATCTGTGGCACAATCTAAATCTAGCAGAAGATGCTTCTTTATAAGTAGAGAATTTCTTTCAGAGTTCTTAATGGAGTGTGAGGAAATTGAACCTGAGTTCCTTGCTTATTTACATGTAATTAGTATGTCTACCAATTATTTGCCATCTAAGTTAAACTCCTGGGCTCTCTTTCGTTCCATCTGGAACTTCTTGAAAAGCAATTGATAAAAATAGGCTTTAAAATATAAACCACAATGAATTCACCGTGGCTCAAGTTCCTTAAAAATGGAGCTACAGATAATAACATTGGTACCTTCCCCATGCATTTTACCTTCACTGTCAATATATGTCAGGGTAGTTCGTTTCCAATATCTAAAAGGCAACAGAACTTTTCTTAAACCCAAATCAAATCATAATTTTGAACGGTTTAATTTACAATTTTATATAATTTCAACTTTCCCAAACAGGATTGTAAACCAATTTTTAAGAATTTTTCAAATCAAATTAAACCTTTCTTCAACCTATACTGAATCAAAACACAAATTTCAAATGGTTCAATCCCATTTTCAGATTTAGACCAACTTATGCACGTCCTTAACAGAGTCATAAGGAAATGATATTGGCCTTACACTTGAGAAATTTAAAAATCATAGTTAAAGAGGGTAAATTTAATGAACTTCAACTAGAATATAAATAAATGGTTGTTAAAATCATAAAATTAGTACTTATAATAATTGAATGTTTGTCTATTTATTATTTTTTCTTCATTAAAACCTTTTTTTAGGAGTACAAGAATGTTTAATTTTTGTTAATAATGAAATTTAAGGTTTCTTTTAGCTGAAATTAAAAGATTGATTGATCTTTATGTACGCAAATTAAACTATTTAATTTGACTAGTTTCAATACTAATTTAATGTTGTAACTAGAGTTATGTAAACACTACTCTTAATTATCATACTTTTAGTTTGGCCAAATGACTTAATCCCACTCTGCGTTTTCCTAACTGATATAGTCTTGATTATCGACTTTATAAAACTTAAATGCTCATAAAACATATTTTATCCAATTCTGTTAATATTTTGTACCAAAAGGATCAATATATCTTCAATTAAAAAATAATAATAAAACTATTTAATAGTATTAAAGTAATAAAAAAATTTAAAAATAATAATAAAATAAATTTAAAAATATTAAAATTTAAAAAAAAAATTGAAAGCAACCTTACAAGCAAAAAGCAAACCAAGTGGCTGTAAAAGACTGTCTATTTCATGAAGCAACCAAATTGACTTTCACGTTTGCATGAGATAATTAAATCAGATTATCTTGTTTTACATGAGACAACTAGATTCTGTCGTATCTATCATCGATAGGGATAAAAAATGGTTGTCGTGAACAAAGTTAACTATTTTCAATAATTTTTTACCATCATTAATGATAGAGACAACAATATCTACTTGTCTCTTACAAAACAAAATAATCAGATCTAATTGTCTCATACAAACAAGACAACCAAATCTAATAGTCACACAAACTAGATAACTTTTTATGACCACCTAGTTTGGTTTTTGTTAGTTAGCATCATCAAGGATACTTACTACGATTGTGGCTATTACTTTCAAAATTTTTTAAATTTTTTTTATAAATTTTAATATTTTATTATTTATTTTTTTTATATATTTTAACATTTTTAAAATTTTTGTTAATTTTATTTTATTACTTTTTATTTTTTAAATTTTGTTATTTAAAATGATTAAAATACTCATTTAATCATTAATATTTAAAGGTTGACCTTTAAACTTGATCATTAATTTTGGTTAATAGATGAATGTTTAAATTTTAAAAAGTTAATGAATGAAACTTTTTCATTTAAAAAAGGTCAAACGACTTAATGCCCCTCATAGTTTGTCTAAAGGACAAATTCATACCCATCAATTTTTAAAAACCCAACATCCACATGTTGATCATAATCAACAATTAAGTTTTACAGTTAATGATTAAATATTAATAGTCAAAAGGGTATTTTTATCTTTTTAATAAAAATTTAAAAAATTAATAAAATAAAATTTAAACAATTAATACAATATTTAAATAATATTTAAATATTAAAATAATAATAAAATTATAAAAATATACAAAAATTTAAACAAAGCGACCACTACTATTAGCAACATCATCGATAGTAGTGGCCACCAAAATTATTTGACAAAAGCGACAAATATGGCTGCCTCTTTTTTTTTATTGGAGATGACTACCATCATCAATAGTAAAAAATGGTCAATCATAGCTCTAATAACTACTTTTAGTCATCGTTCATAATAGAGGCTGTCAATCTTTGCCAAAAAAGGAGGCAGCCAAATCTACTGCCTCCACCAAATGGGGCTACCATAACCAAATAGTCAAAATAGCCACCTAGTTCAAAATTTAGTGGCCACACCAACAATAGTTGTATTTTTTTTAATTTTTAATCTTATTTTGTTTAACCTTTAATGTTTTGATGACAATAAAACTATGTTAAAAAACCAATTTACCCTTGTTATAACTTTTTTTCGTTATCAAAATTAGCTTAAGTTTTATTTTTATAGGTTTTAAGCAACACACAATCGTATTCCAATTGAGCATGACTATGCATTGTTATAAATTAACACGTACATTAAAAACATGATATCATGTTACTTGTTTGTACTAAGGCTTGTGATCTTTTTAAAAAATTTCAAATTGAACACGATTGTGCTGAAGTATAACACAACTATATGTGTAGAACTCATAACCAACATAACCATCACACTCGTGCAACCATTTTGCGTTGAGTCAAAGGAGCTTAAGTTAATAGCACGACTATGTCTAACAATGAAACACGATCATGCAAAAGCATTTACGAAGTAACACGAGCTTTTTAGTCATGTAGTCTCGTCATGTTATACTAAAAGGTCAAAAGTCAAACACACAACCATATCCAACAATGACATATAATCATGCATGATACCTTATAAAAAAATGACCTCTAAAGACATGCAACCTTATCATGCACAATGATCAAAATACTCAAGTCAATGCATGATTGTGCATAAAGTTCTAGCACGATCATGCAGTTGAAGAATGAAGAGACATACCATAAGGCTGATTGTGCATATGCATTATGCAAAGTTAGTCTATAAAGAAGATAAGTTGAATCAATACATAATCATGCAAGGATAAAAGGCACGACCATGCATAATAAAGAATGGACAAACACTACCAACATTGTCATGGAAAGACAAATAGACATCTTCCATAAAGCATGCCCTTGTAGCTTTGGCACACGATTGTGCATAAGATTGTTAGCTATTGTGTGTGTCCATGTGTTGATAGTGTTAGGTTCCTTTATGAGGAGTTTTGAAATTTGAAGAGACACTCATGAAGTAATGAAACATGATCATGCGCAGGGAATACATGATTGTGTATGGTTGGCGAGTATTATAAATTTAATTGTTAAGAGTTTGATCAAAAGAATAAATAAAGTTAGCACTACCATGCACTAGAGGGACATAATCGTGCACCTAAAAAATGTTTTGGAATATACTTTTTTGCCACCTACCCAATGAATACAAATTGAATACAATGGCTCTTTTCATTTTTTGTAAGATTTCTAATATAATAAGAAGCCAATTTGAAGTGAGAAAGGTTAGAGATTACATTGTACAATCAAGCTTAAATTTCTATTGCTCTTGCTCACATTCTTTCTCTCACTAAGTTTATTCTTGATATATCTATTGAATTCTTGGTGTTTTGATGGTAATAAAAATATGTTTAAAAGATAAAATTTACCTCTAGCATGACTTAGTTCATGACAAAAAAGGTGAAAACTTTTAGTTTTATAAGTTTAAGGCACAACAGGACTGTGTGCTTTTTTAGCACGATTGTACATAGTTATATTCTAACTCGTGTATAGAAAACAAAGGATCGTGTCTATAACCATGCTAAGGCTTGTGATTTTTTGAAAAAAAATTTAGGTCCAACATGATCGCACTAAAATATAACATTATTATGCTCGCACATTTCAAGTCCAACAGACCATTTTAATCATGTAATCATATCGTATTGAGTCAAAAAAGGTAAAATCAAATGTACAACTGTGTCTAAATAAGACACACAATCATGAGACAACATTTGTGAAAAAGTACAAGTCTTTCAGTCGTGTAGTCTCGTCATGCAAGACAATCAAACTACTCCAGTCAATGCACGACTGTGCATAAAGTTATCGTACAATTATGCAAGTAAAGAATCAAGAAGTGTATCGTCAAGCTAATCATGTAATAGTATCATGTAATGTGCAATTCAAATGTAAGGTTGAAAAGATGCACAATTATGTAAGGAAAAACCACATGACTGTGCTTAGTGAAGAATGGACAAATTACCACCATAAGCGTGCAAAGGCTTATTGAATACAATTAATAAAGCATGACCTCATAGCTTTAGCACACATGCATCAGTATAATGGCTATCATGTGTCTTGTGTATTAATAATGCTCAAGTCTTGTGTGAGCTTATGAAATTTGAAGAGACATACATGAAGAGATGAAACACAACTGTATGTAGAACATACATAATCGTGCAAGGTTGGTGAGATTTATAAATTTGATCATTGTGAGTCTAATTGAGATAATTAATAGATTGAGCACGACTGTGCACATGTTGGATATGACTATGCACCTAAGAAATTTATTATAGTAACTTTCTTTTTACCTATCCAATGGATAGAAATGAACTACAATGACTCCTCTATATTTTTAATAAGATTTTAAATATAAATTAGAGCCTATTTGAAGTGAGAAAAGTTAGAGATCATGTGTAATCTACTCAATCCTTAATTATATTTTATTCTCACTCTTTCTTTTTTACTATTCTTATGGCATATTCTTGAGAGAAATTTGTTTGTATAAATTTGTTTATTAGCCTTTGAAATGTATTTTAAAGCTTATAAACTTGCTTGCAAACACTTTGGACACAATTGCATATAACTAGTGCTAAAGACAAAATTTTCTTGAATCAAAACTACTGTATGTGTGTAATCTCAAATCAACCAGTATAATCAATTGCATGCAATTTCGGATTCACTAAGGGAAACTTCAAGTGGGTTTACTTAAAAAAATGGATATAAGAGACTTGTGATCAATGCTCCAAATCACTATAAAAATTGATCGAGTAAATTTCTCTTCTCTTTCTTTTATATTTGTTTTAAGTATATGTTTTATAATTGTTTGATTGTGTTGACTTGATAAATTGCTTGGTTTAGTTGATATTTGAACAAAACTTAGTTTAGTTGATATATGGACTGTAGCGACCCCTGCCCCAGGTTACTGTGCGCTGCGGAAAATACTGTATATAATAATAAAATATACCTGAGATGGGGACCTCCATAGAAGAAACCATAACTGCTGCTGCTACTGTCTGAAAAATTTCTTTATAAAATAAACTGTAAATATATTTACTGCGAGAGTAAATTAAAATATACTGAAGCGTGCATAAAAACTCCTCAGGCTACTCATGTATAAAAATAACTGTCATGCAGTGCACTAGAGTATAATACACACATATATACATGAGAAAATAAAAGCATGCGAGCTAACATGCTATCTGCTGCGCCGAGCCATATCCCCAAAAATCTCGCAGCGGTCTCGCTCCAGCTCAGCCACGAATCACTGACCTGCAAAAAGGAAACAGGGAAGGGAGTGAGTGACAAAGTCACTCAGTAAGCGTTTCCAAACTCAAACACTCGCAGGTCAAACATTCACTGACTACGTGACTCGTCACGTAGGGAAAATTCTGCTGGACAGTTTTCTTATTCTGATTCTCTTGATATACCGAAGTATATCCATTTTCTAAATTATTTCTTACTGAATTCAGCTATATTTCTGTTATGTTACTGTTCTGATACTGTACATGACATGAAATGTATATGCTGATGTCATGTGTATGCTGAAAACTATAAAACTTGCCCTCGGGCTTGTTTTTCTGAAAAGCTGTCTTTTCTGAAAACTCTTTCTAATAATAAAACTATAATTCGAAGATCCTGAATATATACGTATAGTATATACTGAAATCTGTATCAGAAAATACTGTATCTGAAAATCTGCTATGCTGGCCAGACTGATGAATACAGGGATTCGGTACCCTGGCCATGTGAGTTTAAAGTCTTACTAAATCTACTGATGCACAACCAGCACTCTCTATCAAGCTTGGTTAGTGACCACGTCCTCTCTAACAGACGCTGGTTTCCCTCTTTAGCGGGTGTGCGAACTCACAGGTGCCCCCTCGTATCCACCCCTATCTGATATATGAAAAATCATATATGTATATCTAGAAATCATGCTGTTGGATCCGTGGATCTGGTCTGAAAACCTCTGATATGGCATGTCGTGCTAAATGCTGATAATCATGCATGATATGCTGTTTTCTGATGTTAATTCTGAGTTTTGTGTGCTTAGGAATGGCTTAGAGTAGCTTAATTCCTTTTTTAATTTCATTTTCTGCTTTTTCTTAAGTGCACGGGCGTGTGTTCTGGGGCGCATGGGCGTGTGTCAAGCCACACGGGACCGTGTGGCCATCGTGCTGTTGGGCGTGCAAGGTTCTGGAATGAAAATCATGAAAACTAGCTGGACACACGGGCGTGTGGTGCAACACACGGGCGTGTGGTGCAACACACGGGCGTGCAACAAGGGGCATACGGGTGTGTATCACACTGCACGGGCGTGTGGCAGCCTTCTTCTCCTTCCCGTGTCTCGCATACACGGGCGTGTGGAATTGGGGGAAAGCACACGAGCGTGTGTACTCAAGCACACGGGCGTGTGTCTGGGTTTCTACACGCACATGACCAGCCTGCATGGCCGTGTCCCATGTAGAAATGAGGCCACACGGGCGTGCATCAGAGACTCACGGTCGTGTGCTCGACCCAAATTCTGTAGGTAGCATCTGGAAATCCAGAAATTCCTACCCAACACTTCCACACTCCAAAATCAACCAACATACATATCTTCTACTGCTGCTAGCACGCAAATAATCATCATTTCATCATCTCAATCACGCCAATCATCATAAATAAAACATATATCTCATGTATATAAACATATACACAAATAAACATGGAAAACCACTCAATCATCCAACCATGCATCATATCAAGCTCAAGCATGCTGGAAATATCTCAAACAAGCACACATCAAGTTCACATAAGCTGGAAACAGCCAATCATATTCTGAACTCAGCGAAAGAGGTAAGGAAAACACTTACCTCGCGCCATGGAAGCTTAACCTCTATCTCTAGAAGCCTCTGGATCTCTAATCTGGAGCTGGGCTGCTGGGGGATCTCTCTCTGGAACTCTAGGGTTCACTGGAGCTGAGGAAGAAGAAGAGAAATAAGCTGGAAAGCTGACTGCGCGCAACTGGAAGAAAATAAACTATATATCTGGCTGAGGCAAGACACACGGTCGTGTGTCCAAGGCACACGGTCGTGTGTGCGGTGGAAAATAGCCATTTCCACCCACCCTTGCGTAGAAACTAAAACTAAGCCCTAAAGGACTTCTAAAATGACTCTTCTACCCCCCTGAACTCTCTAAAATGACAATATCACCCTTGGGTCATTACATGGACAAAACTTTGTTAGAGAAAATTTTCAAAAATTCTATTCACCCCCCTATAGGATTCTTTAGCCATTTATTGTAATTGGAGTTTAACAATATCCTTGAAAGGCCTTATGCTTATTTTTGTGTATTAGCCGATTCAGAGACATTTTTCACAAACTTTTTCTTGAATTCAAATTGAAAAGGTGAAATCTTTATTAACTAGTGTAAATGACGAAATTCTCTTATATCAAAACTATTATTTTTTTGGGATTTGAAGATAGTGAAAACTTTAATCGGATTTAATTGAAAAAAAAAAACAAAAAAGACTTGTGTTTAAAACTTTAAACCTTTATAAACCAGCTAAGTGAACTTCTCTACTCTTATCTCTTATATTTGAATCAATTAAGTTTGATTTTGTTTGTCTTTGTTGATTAAGTTACCTTTTAACTTTGTTTAAAATATTGCATTGGTATTCATGTTTGAATTGTTTTTTATATTTTAAGAAATTATTTTTAAATCTTATTCACTGTTTTTTAGTTATTCACTCTTTTTTAGGATTATTTTTCTAACCAAACATACTTTTTAATAATTTTATTTTTAAAATTTTTTTATTATTTTTATATTTAAATATTATTTTATATTTTTTTTTATAATTTTTATGTTTTTAACATAGTATTTTGATAATTTTATAAAAAAAGTATAAATAATTTTGGATAAAATAGAATCAATGGATTAATGTTTTAATTTTAAAAAATTAGTACATGAAATCTAGTTTTTAAACAAAAGTTTGGGTAGAAATAAGTCCTTTAGCCTTTAAAAAACTCTTGAGTGGGATTATGTCTTCGGCCTCCTAATTATCATCAAAAGTTTGAGTTTGAAGCGAAGCTCACCCTTGAAAGACAAAAAAAAAAAAAAAAAAAAAACGTATTATTATTACTGGTATTGTTTTAATGTTGGATTAATTAAGATTAGCTTAGAACTAAGCAAAGGCTAAAAAGTCATGATGTCTATCATAATTTTATTAAATTCGAATTTTAAAATTCAAACAACTGTGTCCAACGGTCTCTCCAGTTTCTGCTGCCCGTTTCTGTTTTCATTGTCAGAGAACACTTTCCGTTTCTGATACTTCATCACAAACACTCCACTCTCCAGTTTCTGTTTTCAAAAAACAATCTCCAGCCAACTACAGCTTCCCTTGTCGAATTCTATTTTCCAAAGCCAGTTTTTTCAAACAATCTCATTATAACTCTTATTCTGTTTCGGAAAACAGTTTTTGAAACACTTCAATGGAGCTTTTCTTGTCAAATTCTGTTTTGGAAAACAGGTTTTGAAACACTTCCTCTCTTAACTTATACTGTAATTTTCCATTACTAGAGAAAAAATATACCCCTTCTCCGAAAACACTGGTTGCTTGCAAAATCTTGGTTTATTTTTTTCTGCTCGTACAATACAAGAAGCTTTCTGTTGCCAAAAACTGTTTTTTTAACACACTTCTGTTTCTTCTTCTCTTAAAGAATTTATCTTTTGCTTTTGGTAATTAAAGAATCTAACCTTTCCGATACGTGTTAATGGAAAATGGCTGAGGTCACTAATTACTCACATAAAGGTTCAAACTTCAGAGCAGGCAAGGCAAAAAGAAGCATTTTTATTGTTTCTGTCTTTGTATGTTTTCGCTGTTTTCATTTTACTCATCTGGTTTTTCTTTTTGAATGACAGCAACACCAAGAAGAAGTGAAGGCTATGGTGGAGTCCATCAGAAGGGTTTGGGCCGTGGCAGCCTCAGAGGTGTTTGATTCTGATGATGCATCGGATAATGTGGTTAGAGCTCCACCCAAAGATTTCAAGATGGTTAGGCAAGAATGGGCTTCAATTCGCACGCAAACAGCATTTCGAGGCTAGTTGGTAAATTTTTAATAGTTTTTGTTGCCGTTAAATAAATTAATTAAAAAATAAGAATGATAATACCTATGATTCACGCGTTGTATGCTATTAAAATGATGTTGTGTAAAATTTTTTGTGCTTGATATGTGATGTTGCCATCAATTAACATATCATAGTGGTTAGAGCTTTGATTGTAAACATTAGATGAGAGTTTAATTGAGAGGAAAAAGATTTCCTGATGTTGACTTCTGCCTTAGTGAGGGGAACTTTTGTCCACCATTGAGTTGCTTCATTGTTAATACACTTCGTGGAAGTCTTTTTATTTAGTTTTTTATATGCTTTGTATCTCTAGCAGAAAGTTCCATACTGTGACATTGTTTTGTTGCCAAATAATTGTTTAGAAATGGTAAGAAGAAACTATATCCTTAAGTATTTAATAGTTTATTTCGCTGGATTGTCTTCTGGCTACATCTGGAAAGAAAAACCAAAAGGAAATGTTGTTGTGTGCTTATGTTTTATTTTTTATGTATCTTCCCTCCATTTCCAAGCGACCTAAGCAATTTCACCTTCAAGTACCAATCATTCAAAATTCTGGCTAAAAAGTAGCTTTTATGGTCTTAAGAAGCAGGATGTGAAGTTGCTTTAGCAATTGCTTGTTGGGTTCAAAATTTCCATGCTAATTGAAGTGTGTGGCATTAAGATTTTCTTCTTTCTTGTGTGGAATCGTAAGTTTTTTGAATGAGAATTATAAAATAATTGCAGGTAAGATGAGCTTTCGGGGCCTTGAAAGCAGTGGTAAGGCTTCAAGCTATTTTTTGTGGGAGGCAGGTGCGGAAGCAAGTGGCTCTGACACTGAGGTGCATGCAAGCTCTTGTTCGAGTTCAGGCTCATGTAAGTACTGTGAAAGTATCTTCCAAAGAGATCAGGTTAAGCCACCTAAGCTGGCCGAGGTAATGTTGTACAGGGAAATGTTGATACGGTTTTATATATTCTGCTTTCTGTGTTATATTGGTTAAGTAACAAAGTTTGATGATATTCTCAGTTCTCATGAATGGACTCTTTGATTTTTTTCACAGCAAGGATGGTGCAAGATTCCTGGAACTGCAGATGAAGTTAGTAAAACTAAAACTGAGGCAAGGAGCAATCAAGAGGGAGAGAGCAAATGCTTACTCCCTTCTCAACAGGTTCTTTTTCTTTATATTTTTAGCTAGTTAGTCAACCAACTTTCTAGTTCTTCGTGTTGAAGAAAGAGAGATTCGTATTTATAACTATTGTATGAGAAGTTTTCGAATTTTTATAATTTTAATGCTGTCAGCGTGTCCAAGTTCAAGAGCAAACAAGCCAGCAATGTCCATCAAGCATCATAGGCTAGACAAGAAGAACCAGGAGTGGAGCTGGTTATATAGTTGGATGGCAGCCAAGCCATGGGAAAACTGGCTGTTGGAAGAGATTCATACCATCAGAGATGACAACAACTCCTTTTTCTCGGAAAAGTGAAGTAATATTGCAGGGTTATATTCCAGTTCGTCTGAATGTTAACCGTAAATGGAAGAAGGGTTAATGGCGGTTCTAAAACCTATGCTGAATGTCAAATTACTCAATCTTTTTTCCTCAAGTTCTGAATTTCCATATGGTGAGATCTCATCCTAAACTTTATCTTCATCTGTGTCTTTAACTTAGGCAATATTCTTATGGTGGAGGGAGCAGAAGATAGTTATTACCGTAAACCAAACTACGTGTCTGACAGAGTCAACTAAAGCGAAGCATAAGACTACAAGTTTTTCTTCAAGCTAGAATCCGTTGACATTTTCTAACGAAGACAACAGAAGCTGTGCTGATTCTAATTCTTCATCCAATTTGTGCTATGATTTGTACCCTGTGCCATTGGGCCATGGGAGATAAAATTTGCCCAGTACAACAGCTTGTCAGCCATTGAAAATTTGGTACCAGTCTTTACATAGAGACTTGGGCCACGGGAGATAAATTTAGCTTAGTACGATCGCTTGTCAGCCATTGGAAATTGTGATACCAGTCTTTACATTCTTCTAGAACCTCAGTTAGAATTTTATTTCAGTTTGTTTGTGGACTTTCAAAATAAGACTTTTGAATCCTTGCTGTACTTAAGGATTAGTTAATATTAGTTATGTTAATTCCATGTTTTTAATTGTTTGCCATGGAGAAAATATAGAGAAGCAATTTGTGGTTCATAATTAGGAGCTTGTCATGGATAAAATGTAGGTAAGTAATCTGTGGTTCGAAATTAGATGCTTGTCATGAAGAAATTGTAGAGAAGCTCCTTCATTATATAGCGTAGTTAAGGTTTTAGCTTTCCCAAAATTTTGTTAACTTAGTGATTTCTTTTTCTTACACTGAAAAAAAAAACATCAAAGGCTTGATGTTAAGTAGTCAAAACTCCTATCAAAAACTAAGTTTGGATACATATACTTGAAATATATAGATATTTGGACTGCTTGTGTTCATAGTACCAAAAACGGCTCTATGCTTTTAGTCTGAAAAGGTTTCAGATAAGTTGGAGAAGGCATTTAAGTGTACCTTGTGGGTTTGCTAATGTCCAAAAGAGATAAAAATTTTGACTAATCCTTGTAGGATCTTGTTCGTTAAATGAAAGGTTGAACGAGTGTTGTTTTTTGTGATAAATGATTGTTCATTATAATTTGTTCATGAATGCTATCACTACCGTTGCTGTATATGGGACAGAAAATAGACTTCTGGTCATGGCAAATTCTTGATTCGGCACAGATGGTGGCCTTCATTAAAGATAGAACCCATCATAGTCTTTGTCTGATAAAGATGCCAAGAAAGCATAGACCGGTTTAGTTAATTATCGTCATGTTTTATTTTATTTAGAACCTCAACACTTGCTGCTTTTTAGCTAAATGAGGATTTGTACACATAAATATATGAAAGGAATAAGGACATGAAATTGAGTGTCTTGACCTGGTGTTGCTTATGAAGTATGGAAGGAGATTAAATTTGAACTCAATTATATATTGTTTTAAGAAGCTCAAAGCCTGCAAAGCAAATAGATTAACCAAACTTTTCAGTATAATAAGAGTCAATCTCTAGTACAGACGTCTATACTATAAGAGGCAGGCCAATTTGTACTGGTGTGTTAGAGAACCTCATCTGATGTATATTTAGAAGCCGCAAAACAAACGGATGACTCAAATGTTTTGAGTCTGATATTCTGCAATTTACTTGCACTTTTACCCAGAGGAATCTCTTTTTCTTATTGAGTGTTTGCAATCAGGATGGCATAATAATACATTATGATAAAGTTACTCTATAAGTCTTTTTAGCAGACACTGAGATCCATGAGATCTCCTCAGCTGTTTCCCACATACAAAAAACACTAATAATTCAGTGAAGAATCAAGCGAAAAGAGATTGTGGGGCTGTTGATTAATAGCCATGAACATTAAGAATTTGATTTAGTTTTGAACACGTTTTGATCTGGGCCCTGACTGATTGGAGTTGGCCCTCTAGCACTGACACTAGCTATTGCAGCTTTATACACAGAAATGGCACGGCTAATTCAGCTGAGGAACAACGTGAAGAACAGGCATCTGCTGAAAGAAATGAACGAATTCCCATTTCCAAGGAAATTCATCAAGCTAACTTCTGAATCATTGGTTTTCAATTTCTAATCATTTGATTAGCAATAATTAAGCTTTATTAGACTGTGGTCAACCTGAATCACTGCTAATATTCCTGCACTTGTACCTTTAATTGGCAGAGAAAAAAAATCCAACGGGGAATTTGTTACCACCCAGGATAAGGTGTCAGAAAACTAAAGTTCAATATGTAACTCTTGTACATAAAACATAACTGATAGGATATTCGAATAATGCTATCTTGATACCAGCCATTGCATTTCTTTGAAAGTCTAGCAATCAAAAATTACGTTCAAACCGAGGTTTAATGTAATTCTTGCGACATAAAAAGTCACTCATAATATTTACAGAGGAAACCGATATGATATTAAGATAACACTATCCTCATGCAGCCTAAAGGATTTCTTCGATAGCCAAGCCATCAAAGACTACAAATTGAGGTTGATTAATGTAATTCTAGTAACATAAATCATCATACTAATAATATCTGTAAAGAAAACCGATATTATATTGGAATAACAGTACCCCAATACCAATAAAACACCTACTTATAATATTTGCCAAGGATTTAGAACTGATGATAATGGGATTTCTTCGAGGGCAACAGAAACACCATTCCAGAAAGTTTAAGAGGTAACATATTTCCAACTACGAAACTTGGGTTGATGATCCTTTATTGGAATAGTAGTTACAGGATGAAATGAACAGAAAAATAGAAGACCATGGTGGTTGATGTAACATGTATATAAATTATGGTCCCGATATTCACGGTCACAACGAGGACCAGGGGGCATCAAAATCATCCCCACCTGACGTATACTGTAAATGAATTAATCTTTCTAAGTCTCAAAGCAATGGAAAGAAATGGAAAAGAGAATATCTTTAACCACAAAAACTGTACATGAAATGGTTAATAGGTCGATTTCACTATTAAAGTTTTTTGATATTTGGAGAAGCTTTAGACAGTATCTTCATTTCGTTAAAGTTTTCTGTTCTATACATTGCATGAATTTCATATACACAACACAACAAGATGATCAAATATCATGAACTTCCCACGTGGAGAAGTTATCAAAAAAATTAAAACAAACAAGATTTTTTCCCATCAAAAGCTGTACAATTTTCTTGGATATGTCAAAGTTTGAAATGATTTTATGGGGTGAAGGAAAGGAAAGGCTAAAAGTATGGGAAGGCTTCTTCAACTTTGGAGCAAGTGGGCTTAAATTTCTTTCTTTGTGGGTTGCCGTGAAGAGAAGTTAAAGGCATTGTGGGATCAGGTGGGGAATTGTAGGGCTACCTACGTTTTGTTGTATACAGACTTTCATGTTAATTATCAATCCCTCGCTGACCTCTCTTTGAGGTTTCTTCTATCTCAAAACACTCTCAAAAAAAGTAAAAGGTATGAATTCATGGACAATTACTGTCAAGAGAAAGGTGAAAAACATAGACTCTAAAGAATCATGTTCTTAACACTGGCGCCCTAACGTCCTCTCTTTTCTTGATTGGAAACTGTCCTTCACGTTTTTTATTCTCTAAAAAAGTGGTTTAATAGCCTTATTTAAGTTATATATAGTGTACAAGTTGGTATTATTAACTGATTCTTTGTCGACATCTTCTTTATGTGAATTTGTGCATTGATATGATTCATATGAACAATTTGTGTCTCTCATGTCGCTAACTTTTATGTGAGCAAGTCAAAATTATTAAGATTCCCTTGCAATTGTCAATGCTGAAAGATGTTGATAATATGTCTCGGTGTTTCTGAGTATGATTGCACATCTTTTCTCAAATTTTGATTAGAAAGATTTTTAATTTGTTGCCCGCATTGCAAATTGGCTCCCCCCACTATCATTTTTATCCACAACTTTCCAAAAATTAAAGTAGAATTATTGGTCTTTTTTTATATATAACTATTATTACTTGCTCAATCCAAGATAAAAGGAAAAAGGAAGAAGCTCTTATAAAGAGAGAACTTTCTAATCATAATAATAGTTGACAAAGGATTTTATACAGTTTTGTTTACGAGGGTCTTATTGAATAACGGAATTTCCATTCAAGTATATGGAATAACAATTTACCCTTTATTATATTTAATTCTCAAGGGTTTATATCTTAAACCATCATTTGACAAAGTTTCAAAAAAGTGTTTATAAAATCTATGAACCTCAAATTCGTAACTTAAACTCGAATTACACCAATTACGAGTTACTAGAGGACAATGATATCTAAATCTTGCCAGCTTCTAATGATACTCAGAAAAAAATATATATTATGGGTGAATGAAAAAGACCTATACCAAAAACAAAACATTGTGTCCAGACAGAGAGGACAAATTAAAGAAATTCAAGGCATTATGTCATCCAGTACTTGTTCTTATAAATATGAAACATTGAGTTAGGAAAAAAAACAAAATTTGGCTACAGTTCAGTCTCAACAAAAACAAGAGAGTGGTGGTGATATTAATTGTTGCATGTGCCAACAATTAAATCAGGAATCTCCTCTGGTCCTATTCGGGATTATTTATTATATTTTTTTTTTCTTCCATCACAAGCATTCCAATCGATTACTTTTTTCTCTCTGAAGCAATGCATGCAAAATGTTACCCCAAGTACTTGGCAGAACCTGTTTAACTATGCAAGAAAGAAAAATATATGCATTCCACTTTAACTTTATCTTTTTCTTTTGCCTTGGGATTATTACAATTAGTTGTTGAAATTTCGAGGTGCTATATATTTCCTACAAATAAAAAAACAATAACCTTTTAATTTATTTTTTTAATCATATCTTTAGATATTTATGCACACTCGTACCCACCATAAACACAAAAACACGGAAAATAAATGTAATTAACAATTTGTCTGTTAATATAATAATAAGATAATATCGAAAATAAATCCTAACAAGTGTCGATGTTTATATTCAAATCTTAAGTGCTTATAAAAGTGATGGCAAATTTGTCTGTGAAAACATTAATTTTTTACATATTTCACGAAACTTCAAAGAAAATAATGATAACCATATATAATCTCTCTTACAGAATGTTTCTGGTAATCATAACTAGAACAACGCTAATTAAAATAGTTTAGTAAATGGGAATCTCCATGATCTTCCTCCCCCACCTAAAGGAAAAGAGACTAACCGAAAAATTATCGTGGTAGTGCGATAGGAAAAGGATCAAAAGAGCAACTGAAGGATATTCTGTCAAATTAATTAAGAACATGTAACTAAGACTAGACAAGAACCGGGACACTTAACTTCTATATTTTATATTAATAAAAAAAGATTTCCCCATTTGAATCATTTCCTCTTTTTCATGAATTGCTTTGTCTGTTTTAAATCCTCGTGAAATGAGTTTGGAATGCATCTAACGTTAGCTATTATGTAACTTCAAAATTTCAATATCGTATATATGTTAATTGAATATATATTAACCACCCTTCTATTCTAATCTTAACATCACGTCTTATAATTAATTGATTTTACAATTTGGTTCCAAGCAAATTATTATGCATGAGAGGTAATTGGAAAATTAATATAATTATATACACTAATAATTAATAATAATTTATATACTAATGATAATATGTTATCATATTATTAAATTATTTTAAGTTAATAAGATAATACTTAATCATGTGGTGAAACATAATTATTATTTAATAAATTAGTATTCATTATTACTACACCTAATTTTATTCCTGGAAAATTATACTAGATATAAATTTGTTTAAGAATGAGAAAAAAAAAAAAAAAAAAAGAGAGAAATTTGGGGTTACTTTGATAAATGGATTGTTTGCTTTAAGTAATCTATAATTTACTATTAACTTGATGAGATTGGTGACCTAAAAAAAATTTTCTACTGCTGACGCAAGAATGGAAAAAACTTGCATTTATATAGTGACAACAATTAGATTAAATTATAGTTCTTGTCAAAATCTTTCACATTAATCTTCACAAATTCTTGTAGGAATATTTCACAGTCTTACTAGATTTTGTGTGGACTTGTAGTATTTAAAGATGCTTGTGAATTTCACGCATAGCCTATAGAGCAAATTAATTTATGTAAATAACCAAATTGAATTCCTATTCCCATAAATGCTTCGATACTACTTCGTTGAAAGAATGGACATGAAGGATTGATCATAGCGACATCGCAACTTAGTTAATAACAAGAGGGAAAGTAGTTAGGGTTTTCCATTGAAGGAAAAATTGTGAGAAAAATCAAGGAATTAGGGACCTTACAAAATGCATGAAATTATTAACTATACGTATTTACATTAACATAATGTGTTTGGTGACAATATTAATTTGACGAAGGCCTAAAGAGGGTCACCTTTTTCATTGCCTGCCCTGTGTTTAGAAGAATTCTTAGGCCTAATTAATGACAATCTTTTTCAATTCGAAGAAAGTAATTTTTTTTTCTTCTATTTTGTTTCACATCAAACGGTAAAAGTAAAGTAAATGAATAGTACGAAATCATTTGTCCGTGACTGTCAATCGTTTGATCTCAGTGTACCTGTACGACAAAAGTGTATGCATATTTCTTATGTAGTACAGTCGAAATGGAAATAAAATCTTAATAAGGAGTTGGGTGATTTATAACTTGAAATCGAAGATCTTACTATGAACTTCGATGAATCTTGCGTCTTCAAAAGTTCTAAGAAGTTAAATAACAAATTGAGAAACAAGATAAAGGACATGTTAAACTTAATAATTTAGTAGATAAACGAGGCCTTTATATATCAGCTAACTCCAAGTTAGAACTCTTCATCCTTCTCATTATTGTCTTAATTATCAACCAGAAGTGGTAGTACCAAAACTGAAGCCCTTCGTGTGCCATAATTGATGTTTCAATTAAGAGAAGATAATCTCGAAATTAATCAGTTAATTGCTGGGCTATATTCTATCATTGCATCAACAAAAAAATTCTTGTCCTTTTTGCTGTTGTTTTACACGAAAATGGCTCCCCTTATTATTCCATTTTGTGCTCTTCACAAAATTTGTGACCCCAGCTAAACTTTGCTGTACATTATTCTTTTGACTTTATTAATGAAATGTGTCCCCTTCCTCAAATAAATCAAATCATATAGAATATAAAATTCTATAAAATTGCTTAGTTAACATCACTTACATGTGAGCATTTCTTTTAGAATTTGTAATTCAGTTTCATATTTAATGAATAATCTAATGATTCCATTGTCGTGGAGATCATGTTTGTTGAAAGACAAGATTGAACAATTATAAGTCCAATAATAGAAAAGTTACATGGAGAGATTCTCTTGGAACTTATCATTGTAAAACAATGGAGCCAAAATGTTTTCCATTACATATTAAGCGAAGAAATGCGACAAAAGATATTTCAATAATTTGATATAATTTTATTCAAACTTTCACACTGTCTATCATTAGCTGCTTAACTGGAAACATGAATTTGGCCTTCGAGAATCTTTTTTCATGTTGGCTATGTTATAATTGATACTTTGATTGAAAAAAAAAGAAAAGGATTAACAAAAAATATATATAGACGGATAAATAAAATAAAGGTGATAAAGTTTATTTTCATTAATTGAGGGTTAAGAAACTCACGAGATAAATGTTACAGAAATCGGAGAGTCTGGAAGTTGAAGGTAATGAACTGTTGATGCGTAAATTTCGGCTACAATATGAACATTTTTTTTTAAACCCAACATATTTAACTAATAAACACGTATATATGTGAAACTTAAGAAATATGTTAAGAGGGTGTCGGCAATGTTCTTAAAGTTTACACTTGACTCTCAAATCAATATTAGGTATGGAAATTCACAAGTGAGAAAAAGTTCAAATGTTTAAGCTTAAAATTTGAGAAATTAAAATTAAGCCTATACGTGATGAGAAAGAGATAGTGTTTAAGCTTAAAATTTGAGAGATAAAAATTAACCCTGTTGTATTGTCGAAACTATTCTTTGCTTAAACTCACATAAATAATAATCAAAAGATGATCAGCCATTATCTAATGGCTAGCTATACAGGCAATATGAAGTGACTAAATTTGTCATCAACTGGTTGATGAGTGGATAACAACTCCTTCAACAATAAGTAGTAGGAATGATGAATCTTAACAATTTCATGATGTACTTTATCACCTTTTATCTTTATCTCTAGCAAAACCAAAATAACAATTATGACACTATTATCTCCCATTTTATAGGAAAAATGTGATTGATAAATTCTTTGTAAATAATTAAATTCAACGTAATATGATCTTGAACATATCTCTTATGTTGTTTCCTCGATCAATTAAATCTCTTGTCCTATAAATAAGTGTACAAAGATAAAGGGGATCTTATAACTCATCTAAAAACTTTTTGGTATCTTTTGCAATTATTCTTTTATACTTAGGCTGTAATATTCAAAAATAAAACATTGGATGTAATTTTTCAAGCAATTGGCTAAATCACTTTAAAAACATCTCTTATTTTCTTTTTTTTTATCTACAAGCAATCATATAATCATTCATTTTCATTCCTTACGTAAGATCACACCGATAGTGTTATATACTTCTCGTTGGTATAGATTTTTGCAATATTAATTTGGCAATAGATGGAGAACATTTGAGTTCTTCTTTGTTTTCCAACAAGGACATGTGCCTTTCCTCAATCTCTAAAGAAATGTCTATCCCATGGCTCCCTATGAAAAAAGACCTAATAAATCTCTTCCTTGTCCTTTCATTAACCTCAGTTGCAATAAAGAAAGTCTTAAATGATCAAGTTGCTTTGGATATTAGTCATAATGTTCTTATCAGAGGATAACACAAACTAGTTATGGAAAACCAACTTGCCTTGATAATCGAAGTACAATCAACAACATTTGATGTGATGAGACAACTGAATTACACCATTGGTTGCTTGATCAATGCAAACAACACATTGATCTAACAATTAGATAACATTCTCTTGATAGAGACCTTAAGAATTGTGGTGACCCTTTGACCATTAGTAGTAATAAGGTGCGTCACATGACTACCTCTTATTTCCACTAAAAGAGATAACAATAGGTACATAGAGTCCAAGGACCTATATTCCTCTTCGATATACATATGGATAAACTGCAAAAGTCTTATTGTTTTCCATCAAAACACTAACACACAATGTACAACCCCCAACTCATATCATGATGAGCATACATCATATAAATTATAACTCATATTAAAGCATTGTCAACCTATGATACAAAGAGCATAACTAAAGTTTGGACAATGTCAAACCTTGACTATATAGAATGTAACTATATCCCAACTATGTTAATCAACAATATACAAATCGTAACTTGTATCTTGATAACATCAATCGATGGTGTGTTAACCATAATTGACAATTTAACAGTTAAAACCTATAACGTGTAAACCATAACTTAAGTCATAACGATGCCATCTCTTAACATGTAGAGCAAAATCATGTTGAGTAGACCAAGGTCTTGACATTTGACGTATAAATGATAAATTATGTCATACAGGCATTTTCTCTTGAAGTGTAAACCTTAAATCCTATTAGTCAAGTCAAAGCATCAATATTTGATGTGTAGATAACAACTCACTCCATAGATGTACCAATCCTTATGTAGAGAATAACTTATACTCAAGTAGTGTCAACCACTAGTATGTATAACATAACTCATGTCAACAAATCTAAATATCTGCATGCAATGCGAAGGATATAACTAATACTAAAGATTCGCCCACCCTTGACATGTAAAATATAATTATGATGAGTAGGTTGAGGCATTAATTTATGACATGTAAATGATAACTTATACAAAAAATGATAGTATACCTTGATATATATATATATATATATGATAACTTATACAAAAATGATAGTATATCTTGATATGTATATGATAACTCATATCCATGTAGATACCATCTTTTGATATGTAGAACTTAAATCACTTTAGAAAGGTATTGATTATTAATACATTGGGTATAACTCATGATAAGCAAGTCAAGGTGTTAAATTATGATATGTAGATGAGAACTCACATCATGCAAAATCCATCAATGTAGATAACATCTTCTGATATGTAGAAGAAAACTTACATTAGGCAAATATTGTCTATTTAATTCTGCCATAAAAGGTACAAAAACTAACTTCAATAAGTTAGGCAACACAGGATGCTAGACCTAAAGGCTAGATTTAAATGACCACATTTATATTCAACAAACCTTTTTAAAGAAGATGGCTAAACATAACTTAGCATATATTCCTAAGAAAAACTCAAACAAGCCTTTGATGTCCTCTTAACCAAGGCTGTAAACCAAGTATTAGGATTAGAGACTACACCAAGTAAGATCATAAGAAACCTCATTATTATCAGAATAATGTCAAACATGACAACAAACAATAGATAGCTAAACATTTTGACCCTAACTGTAAACCACTATTAGACATGTTTAAGTTTAAGTGCATTGATCTCTAAATTCATAAGTTCACAATCATATTTGAGTTTAAGTCTTTTAAATTTTTCTCAAATATTTCATTCATGCCTTAAGTTTGTGTTTACTTATATTTATATCTGTGGTTCACTTAAGTGTATTAAATTGCTTAAGTTCACTGTATGGTGTAAGATTCAAATCAAAATGTTATGTGACATATACTTAAGAGAAAATACCTTTTTAATGTAAAAATTGCATTACAATTGAAATTGCTATAAAAAAAAATATATCTACAAGTTGACTGAGCAACTTCTTTAGGAGTTAGAGTAGGACAGTAGGTTTTCTCATTCAACTTAAAAAACTCCTAAGAACTAAAGCTTGTATTGTGATAAGCTCTAACTTAGGATCTAACACTAAGAGTTTGAGCCCCAACTTAGCCTCTATCCTAGTTTCTTTCTTCTTCTCTTGAATTGCTTATTATTGTTTTCATTCTTCAGCTTACTCTCTAAAGTTTTCACCAAGGAATAAGTATCCATGGTTAGGGAACAAAATCTATATAAAGTATAAAACCTTGATAAACATGTCCCCAACTTTGTCCTTAATATCAGCCTTAATAATAGTCAACTTGCCACTCAACTTAGCATTATTCCAAAGAACTTCTTTGAGCTAGGCCTTAAGTCAATCTACCTATTCTTTCAAGTCATTGACTCATCTCTTTGCAAAGTCAATAAATTTTTCATTTTAGTAAATCAAACTATAACTTGTTGAGCTTAAATCTTTTATTTGCAAGTACTCTTTAATAGCCAATTTAAGTTGTAGAGCTTTGATGTCAGTCATAAAAATGTATTGAGTAACTACTAACTTTTAATCCATAAGTAGAAGTTATTTATTTGTTGCCAATAATCCTCCTTTGAGTGAGTTTCATGCTTAACTGCTTTTTAATTGTATAAAATGATAGGATAAGCCTTGATGTAAAGGAATGAGAACATGCTCAAAAACTATAAATAGAAAGAACAATATTTAAACAATTACTTGGAAGAAAACAAAAATTAAAGAATAATATTAAGAAAACTATCCCATGGCTACATTTGATAAACCTTTTGAGCCTTATAGACATTTTAAGGTCTTAGAACCATGTCTAGGCCTTCTTTGAGGCTTTTTATCTTTACCATTTAGGTTATCAAGAAGTAGCCTAAGTGTGAACTATGAATCTTCTTAACCTTTTGAGGTTGAGTAGAGGGGAAAATAGGAGCATGTACATTCTTTGAGGTTTAAGTAGCCTACATAAAACTAACTTTAGTGATTATAGAAGGAGAATTGTCCTAACACAACCTTTTTCTTGTGGACTCACTTCTCTCCTACCTATTTTAGGTTTGATATAAAGGACAAGTATGAGCATTACCCAAAGAAATGGTTCCTTCAAAGTGAGGCCCTAATTGTAATCTTTTCACTCTTATTTTCTTGGTTAGTTAAAAAATGCAAGAAAATGATGACCTCATATCCACAAATAAAAGTGAAGTTAACCAATCTATGAAAGATAAGTATTCATGTTTTACCAATAAGCCCGAAAAGAAAAAAACTATTAATAGCTCTATTGACACTTAACTTAATTAGAAACTCTAAGGTGTGTTTCTACTCTAAAACAACATTAGAAAACCTTAAATGTATATGGAAGCTTATTAAACAACTAAAGATACAAATAAAAAAGAATTTGTCATTGTCATCAAGAGAACTCACCTTGTTCAAGGTAAAGAAAGGTTTATGGAAAACTAAACTATGGTGTTGAAGATTCAAAGGTTTTAAAGGGCTTCAAGTATTCAAATATTCTAAAGTTTAAAAGAATTCAAGAATGCTAAAGAAAGAGAAGCTTATTGAAGTTATAGGGTAAAGGAACCAAAATATAATTATTCAAGATTCTTATGGCAAAGTTAATGTCAAGCTATAAGTGGTCTTGATTATCCAAGTTAAGTTAGTGGCAAATCTCATGAATTTAGTACTGAGACATATATACTATGACTAATAAGGATTTCTAGCAAATTGAACTACCCCAACAAATATACAGTGTACACATGTCATGCATTCAATGTAAGGTCCAACCATCATCACATTATGTTATAAAGCAAAAGACCTTGAGCATCCACATTTCACTCATCTATACAAAAAGGTAAAAGTTTTTGAAATCCTTACTTATGGTCTAAAAATTGATGAAACAATTATTATGTGGTCAAAATTATTTTTTGGTGAATCTCACAAAAATAACACCAAAGAGATGACTAGTTATTATATAGTGATTATCTATTCAAGCAATATGCAAAGACTAAATATGTCATCTACCTATTAATTAACTGAAGTTTGCTTAGAAGCTCATTTGTCTATCAATAGTGGGAAGGAAAAATCTTAGCAATTATGTGACTCACATAATCACTTTAAATCTTAATTTCTAATGGGATAATCATTATGTCACTATTATCTCCCACTTTATCAGGCTAACATGACTGATCAATTCTTTTTTGAAAACTAAATTTGATACAATAGGATCTAGAACATATCTCTTATGTAATTTTCTCAATCAACATAACCTCTATTCCTATAAATAAATAAATGTATAGAGGTAAAAAGGTTTTAATGACTCTTCTAAGAGCTCTTTTATATTATTTACAGTTATTCAGCTCAACTTTGAAAACTTAATAACATAATAGTGAACATAAATTCATGAGCAGCAAGTTTATGAAGGAATATGTGGTGCTTTATATGAATAATTTTGTTTAAAAAAGTACAAACTAGTTGTTTATGTAGTTTTTGATAAAAATTGTTGATAAAAGTTTGTGACTAACAAAAATTTTTGTGTAAGTGAAGGTAGTGTTGGAAGTCTAGCAACAAAATAATGGTATTGAAAGGAGAAAGTTATGCACATGTTGAACAAAATTATCATTTATAAAGCTTAAAAGAGAAACATTTCATCTTTTGTAATAGACCAATAATACAACGCTCTTTCTTTTCTAATTTTTCTACTTTTGTTTTCTTCTTTTCTACATTAATATCAAATGGTTGAAAATAAAAAATTTATGTAATGGTCAAGATTGATATTTGCCTAGATTGTTAGGCTGTGTTAATCCAAGTATAAATACATTGATGTAAGTTTGTTCTTTGTTTGAATAAAAATCATTAAGGTATATTCAATATTTCTCTGGTGTTAGCCTTATTCTAATTTTTCATTTCATGGTACTAGATCTTTAGACTAGAGTCAATGGTAAATTTCTTTGCAAATTCATAAACTCTAGATTTGTCAGAAAGGAAGATTAATTTTGAAGATCTCTCGATCATTTCTATGTTATAGTTTGGAAACTTTTTTGTTGAACTCTAATAGACTAATAACAATAACCTAAAGGGGGAGGGTGAATAGGTTATTTAAAACTTTATGCAAATTTAAAACTTTTTCAACCAAAATTAATCAATCAAGTAAATAAGCAATTCAACATAAGCCAAGCACGAACAATAACTAACATAAAGTGCAGTAATTAAAAAGAGAAATGGAAGAGGAATGCTCAACTATTTTTAGAGTGGTTAGAAGTTTCTCCATGGCTCATACATCCATTACTCCAAGCAATCATATTTGAAGATTTTCTTTCACTATCTTCAACCCTAAAGATATAAGAGTTTTTGTACAAGGGATTTCACGTTTTTTACAGTAGTTTCCATACAAAAGATTGCACCTTTAACTTAGTTTTTTCAGGAATTACACCTTACACTAGTTTCACGCGATTGCATCCAAGGGTGTATGAAATTACAAAAGAAAAATTACCTTACAAGGATCATACAATAGTTTTGCTCACCAGGTTTCTTTCAAATGGTTTACAAATAAGCTTAGTCAAAGAAAGAGTAGAGAAGAGATTAAAGAATAAAATATAAAATTTTTATCCTAATTCTTTGACCCTTGAATACTCAAATTAGCTCCAATTTATAAATGGTAGGAAGAAGTAGTCGTTACTGCTGATTTGAGAGTCATTAAAAAACTTTAAAGGAAGATACATGGGTTGTGTTCTTCTCTTGCATAGTCGTACTCTTGTTAATAAGCACTCTTTAATGGTCATATTTGTTCCTATTATATGTGACTACATGGGCATGTGCTTCATACACAGAGTCTTGTTTCTTCAAGGCTTCATTGCTTCAGTTTTTCCAGAAGCTCACACAACTTCACACACAAAACCTACACAATCACCATACGACCAATTTTCTTCATTAAGCATAAGTGTGTATTACAGCAGCACAAACGTGTGTCTAGGTAATGACTTTTGCCTTCAGCATGACTGGACTTGCATAAGAGACCTTGGTAGTGCATCCATATATTTAGACAAATATTCGTGCATTTAAAAATCATATGATCATGTATTTTTGCTTTATCTCGCACGAATACCTTGCACCACTTAATCAAGTCATGTGCTCCCCTTATAAGACATACACAGTCGTGTGGCTTGATCACACACGATTGTATACTAAGCTATTCCTACAAAATAAAACCCTTTGGTCTTACTCTTGTCATGATTAATTCATGTAAGGACCGGTCAGATAATTTAAGTTTTGCATCAATTTAAAACGCACAAGGGTCCAACAATTTTCAATGACTAAACTTATGCTAAAATGCATTAAGCACCATAACATAAATATTACAAAAAAGAATTTCAATTTAAACATAAAAATTATTTTTAAAACACATTCAAATATTCATTTTAACATGCCTATACACTCTCCCCCTTTTTGTTATAAATCAAAAAGGCATGTTAAAATGTTTTCACTAAAGCACAGAGAAATTTATCCCCCTTATTAAGATAATTTAATCAATTTAAACATCAAAAATTATCCCCCTATCAAAAATTATTTAACTTCCCCTTTTTAAATCAATTTAAACTCCTCTTAATTCAATGATACCAATTACAAAGAAATAAGCATGAACAACCAATTTGAACACTCCCCCTAGCTCAAGCAATGTCATATCATAAACAAGCAAAGAATATCCAACTTTTCATTTCTCTCCCTTTTTGTATGGATATGTTCTTTAAATACAATATTTTCATGTATAAAATATGATCTTTAAATCATTTAAGATAAATATTTGTGGAAAATTTTAAAGATTTAGAAATCTGGAAAAATTTCTATAGTTTAGTGTTAAGCCTGGTCATGCAAACTTTATGTCTAATCATGTATGTCTGATTACAAGACATATACAATCATGTGTCATATAAGCATGATCTTATGACAAAGGAAATAAAACATACATTACTGTGCAACCCATATGCACAGTCATGTATGACTAATTACATGACTTGCAATTTCGTGTGTCATATAAACATAGTCTCGTGACCAGAAAAATAAAGCATGCACAGTCATGTAACCCATATGCATGATCGTGTATGACCCATAAAACCTAAGGGGCTAGTCTAACTCAACATTAAAATTTTCAAAAATTGATTTTTGATTATCTTAAATCATTGAAAACAATTAAAACTATATTTCAAATATGTCTAATACAATTTAAAACAAAATTCATATATTTGAAATCATTTAGCAAATTTTGGGAAACTCTAGGGAATAAAAACATTCATGCATAAAGTTTGATCAAAATACAACAAATATGCACATTTTACATGTTTTGACCATAGAGGACAACAATATATGAATTTATTTCATTTGATATCAAAACTATAGTATCCCAATAGACCAATGGCAATAACTTAGAAGATGGTGAATAGGTTATTTATAACTTTATGCAAATTCAAAAAAATTTCAACCAAGATTAATTAATCAAGCAAATAAGTAATTCAACAAAAGCCAAGCACAAACAACAACCAATATAAAGTGTAGTAATTAAAGAGAAAAGGGCAAGAGGAATGCTTAGCCATTTTTAGAGTGGTTCGGAGCTTTTCTCCACCTCTTACGTCCACTACTTTAAATAACCTAGCTTGAAGATTTTCTTTTACTATCTTCAACCTTAAAGATACAATAGTTTTTATACAAAGGATTTTGCCCTCCTTACACAAGTTTCTACATAAGGGATTGTACCATTAATTTAGTTATTTTAAGAATTACGTCTCACACTAATTTTATGAGATTGTGCCTAGAGGTGTGTGGGATTACATTTCACACTAGTTTTATGAGATTGTTAATATACACTTTTCAACAGTCATATTTTTTTCTATTGCGTGTGTTTGCATAGGCATGTGCTTCACACACATGATCGTGGGTCTTCAAGGCTTTATTACTTCAATTTTTCCAGAGCTCATACGACTTCATGCACGATCAATATACGGAACTGGGTAGTGCGTCCACATATCTAGACACATGCTTATGTATTCAAAAATTGCATGATCACACACCCTTACTTCATTATGCATGGACACCTTACATGACTCAACCAAGTCATATGTTCTTCTTATGGGACATACACAATGGTGTGGCTTAGTCATGCACAATCGTGCACTAGGTTATTCCTTCAAAATAAAACCCTTTGATCATGCTCTTATCATGATCAATTTATGCAAGGATCAGTTTGATAATTTAACTTAAGTTTTGCATCAATTCAAAACCTAAAAGGGTCTAACAATCTCATTCTTTTTGATTTGATGACAAATTTTATGTTAAAATACATTAAGCACCATCACATAAATATTTAAAAAAATCAATTTAAGCACAAAAAGTATTTTTAAAACGCATGTAAAAATTCATTTTAACATACCTATACACTCTCATTTTTTTGTTATAAATCAAAAATGGATGTTAAAATGTTTTCACTAAAGCACAAAGAAATTTTTCCCACTTTATTAAAATAATTTAATCAACTTAAACATAAAAAGTGCTCCACTTATCAAAAATAATTTAACTCCTTTTAAAATAAATTTAAACTCCCCTTGATTCAATGATACCAGTTAAAAAGAAATAAGCATGAACAACCAATATGAACACTTTTCCTAACTCAAGCAATTTCATATCATAAACAAATAAAGAGTATCCAACTTTTCATTTTTTTTCCCCTTTTTGTATGGATGTTTTCATTAAATTCAACATTTTCATGCATAAAATAAGATCTTTAAAACATTTAGGGTAAAAATTTCTATAGTTTAGTGTCAAGCACGCGCATACAAACCTTGTGCATAATTGTGTATATCTGATTATATGACATGCATAGTCATGTGTAATATAAGCACATCTCGTGCCTATAGAACTAAAGCATGCACGATCATGTAAGTCATATGCATGGTCATGTATGACCCATAAAATCTAGAATTCTATAGAAAACTATGGTTTTGACATAGAGGGCTTTTCTAACTTAACATCAAATTTTTTAAAAATTGATTTTTGATTATCTTAAATCATTAAAAACAACTTAAAAACGTATTTCAAATATATCTAACACAATTTAAAACAAAATTGACATATTTGAAATCATTTTACAAATTCTAGGGAAGTTTGGGGAATAAAAACATTTCTTGCATAAAGTTTGATCAAAACACAACAAATATGCAATTTTGCATGTTTTAACCATAGGGAACAATAATATATGAATTTATGTCATATAATACCAAAATGATCAAATTCAAATCACTTTTGACACAAATTCCAGATATACACATGTTGCAATAACACACACACACACACACACACACACACATATATATATATACCTATAACATACTTGCATTCAATTCATTCCAATGACTCAACCATAATAAGTAGTTATAAACAATCATTCAACCATAACTATCATAACATGACAATTATTATCATCATTAATCAAGTACAACAAAGTTAATCAATTTAGATCTTACTTGAATTGATGACTTCTCTACGCCAAATCTTTGTCTTTCCTTTTCAATATAAAACCATAAAGAGGCTTATTCCTCATCTTTATTGTCTGAGTCCTCCTCACTTAAAGTGGTAAGAGCTTTTTGCTTTGATTTCTTCTTCTTCCTCTAACTTTCTTATTAGTAATGTCTTTCCTTCCTGTACTTATAACAAGTTATAATTTTCTCTTTCTTTTTCTTCTTCTTGGACAAGAACTTACTGAAGTTCTTGGAGAGCATCTTCAAATTTTCTTTATTGATCAAGCTCTCTTCATAAGTTGAGGGTGTGTCATCCTCATTCAAACTTGTATTAACCTTGAGTGTGATATTTTTCTTTTTCTTCTCCACCTTCTAGGGTATCCATTTTATTTCATGAGTTAAGAGACTCCCAATCAATTCATCCATGACTAAAATGGTCAAGTCTTTGATTGTCATCACTTTTATACTCCAAGCTTTTGACAATAACCTTAATATCTTCTTGACCAATTTGACATTCTCAAACCTTTTACCTAATCCTCTCAATTTGTTCACCAAGTTTGAGAAACGCTTGTACATTTTTGTGATGCTCTCCTCTTTCTTCATTTCAAATAGTTTACACTAACAAAAAATAATCTCCACCTTGGACTCCCTCATTTGGCTTATTCCCACATGTGTCATTTGGAGGATTGTCTAAGTTTTATGTGTTGTTTCACAAGAACATACACGGTTAAACTTTGTACCATTCAAAGCATAAAACAACAAGTTTAATGCCTTAGAATTTAAACTCATTAATTTTTTATCATTTTCATTAAATTCATAATTCATCTTTATCTTTGGGCATATTAGTGTTTAGATTTAAAGGAACAAAATCACACTTATTAGTTATTTTCCAAAGTTTATAATCACTAAATTGAACAATAAATTTCATATGAATTTTTCATTGATTATAGTTTTCACCACAAAATAAGGGTGGCATAAATGAACCACCCCTTTCAACAAAAGTTTGCTTTGGAAACATATTTACCATTAAATTTAAAAATTGATCTTAAGCCCTTGAACTCATTAGATTTTTGAAAAAAAGAGTTCATGCTCTAATACTAATTGTAGTACCCCAATAGACTAATGAAAATAACTTAGAATAGGTGAATAGTTATTTAAAAATTTATGCAAATTTAAAACTTTGCCAACTAAAATTAATCAATCAAGCAAGTAAGTAATTCAACATAAGCCAAGCACAACAACAACAAATATTAAGTGTAGTAATTAAAGAGAGAAAGGGAAAAGGAATGCTCAGCCATTTTTAGACTAATTTGGAGCTTTTCTACATCTCTTACATAAACTATTCCAAGCAACCCTTCTTGAATATTTTTTTTCATTATCTTCAACCCTGAAGATACAATAGTTTTGTAAACGGGATTTTATCTTTCTTATACTAGTTTCTACACAAAGGATTGTGTCATTAGCTTAGTTTTCCCAAGGATTATGTCTCACATCAATTTCATTAGATTGTGCCCAAAGGTGTGTGGAATAACAAAAGAAAGATTACCTCACAAGGTTGATAAAATAGTTTTGCTCACTAGGTTTCTCTCAAATGGTTTACAAATAAGTTTAGTGAAAGAAAGAATGAAGAAAAGATTCAGGAATGAAATATAAAAGTTTTAGTCCTAATTTTTTAACCCTTGAATTCTCAAATCAGCTCTAATTTATAAATGATGGGAAAAAGTAGTCTTTACTACTTATTTGGGAGCCATTGAAAACTTTTTGGGAAGATACGCAATTGTGTTCTTCTCTTGCACGATCATGCTCTTGTTAATATGCACTATCTAATGATCATATTTTCTCTTCTCATGCATGCCTACATGGGCATGTGCTTTTTAGACATAGTCGTGCATTTTTAAGGCTTTATTGCTTTTGTTTTTCTAAAATCTCACACTCTTCATACACAACACCCACACAATTACCATACGATTAATTTTCTTTATTGAGCACAAACATGTATTATTGTAGCATAGGTTTCTGTCCAAATAATGACTTTTCCTATCAATAGGTTTAGACTTGCATAGGAGATTTTGGTGATGCATCCATATATTTAGACACATAGTCATATGTCTTTGCTTTATCACGCATGAATGTCTTACATGACTCAACTAAGTCATGTGCTTCCCTTATGAGACACATGATCTTGTGCCTTAGTCACACATTGTCGTACGTCAGGCTATTCCTATAAAATAAAACCCTTTGTTCTACTCTTATCATGATTAATTCATACAAGAACCGATTATATAATTTAACTTAAGTTTTGCATCAATCAATACCTACAGAGGTCTAACAAAAATAATCAAATTCAAATCAATTTGACATAAATTCCAATTTTGCACATATTGCAACACATATATATTACACCCCAACACACTTGCATCAATTTAATCCAAATAATCTAATCCTAACAAGTTGTCACATATAACTAATTAAGTACACACAACATGGCAATCATCATCAATATCATCGATCAAGTATAACATAAGGGTAAAAATTAAAGCTCTTACTTAGATTGATAACTTTTCTGCACCATTTCTTCATTTCTTATTTTCAGTGTAAAAGTATAGACAGAATCTTTCTTCTTCCTCGTTGTTTGAGTCTTCCCTCACTCCAAGTGACAAATACCTTCTTCTTGGATTTTTTTTCTTTCTCACCCAAGAGCATTCTTGCTGGTAATGTCTTTCCTTCTTACACATGTAGCAAGTTATCACTTTTTCTTTCTTTCTTCTTCTTCTTCTTGGATAAGAATTTATTGAATTTCTTCGAGAGCATTTTCAAGTATTTTTCATCTATCAAGCTCTCATTATTGATTAAGGGTATATTATCCTCATTCAAACTCTCATCAACCTTAACTATGATATTTTTCTTCTTCTTTTTCTTCTTCTTCTTCTTCTTTTTCTTCTTTTTCTTATTGGGCATGCACTTCATTTCATGAGTCAAAAGACTCTCAATAATTCATTCATGGCCAATATGGTCTAGTCCTTTGATTCATCAATTATCGTCATTTTTATGTTCCATGTTTTCAGTAATAATCTTAATATCTTCTTGATTAATTTGACATTCTCAAACCTCTTATCTAATCCTTTCAATTTGTTCACCAGGTTTGAGAAGCACTTATACATTTCCGTGATGCTCTTCCCCTTTTTTATTTCAAACAACTTATACTCATGAAAAAGTATCTCCACTTTGGACTTCTTTACTTGGTTTGTTCTCTTATACATCATTTGGAGGATTGTCTAAGCTTCAAGTGTTGTTTCATAAGAAGATACACGATTAAATTCTGTAATATTTAAAGCACAAAACAATAAGTTTAATGCCCTAGAATTTAAACTTATTAATTTTTCATCATTTTTGTTAAATTTGTCTTCATCATTGGGTAAATTTGTGTTTGGATTCATAAGAATAAAATCGACCTTGTCAATTATTTTCTGAAGTTTATAGTCAATGGATTGAACACAAAATTTTATCAGAATTTTCTATTGGCTATAACTTTCTTCACAAAATAGAGGTGGCGTATCTAAACTACCCCCTTTATAAAAAAATAATTTTGGAAATAAATTCGACGTTAAACTTAAAAACCGATTTTAAGCCCTTAAAATCCTTAGATTTTCAAAAAAAAAAAAAAAAAGGGAGCACAAACTCTAATACCAATTGTTGAACCTTAATCGACTAATGGCAATAACCTAGTGGGGGTGAATAGGTTATTTAAAACTTTATATAAATTTAATACTTTTTCAACCAAAATTATTTAATCAATCAAATAAGCAATTCAACATAAGCCAAGCACAAACAATAGCCAAAATAAAATGCATTAATTAAAGAAAGAAAAGAAAAGCAATGCTCAACTATTTTTAGAGTGATTTAGAGCTTTTCTACATCTCCTACATCTACTGCTCCAAGCAAACCCGCTTAATGATTTTCTTTCACTAACTTCAACCTTAAAGATATAATAGTTTTTGTACAAGGGATTTCATCATTCTTACACTAGTTTTTACACAAGGAATTGCATCTTTAACTTAATTTTTTTTCAAGAATTATGCCCCACACTAGTTTCACGAGATTACACCCAATAGTGTATGAAATTACAAAAGAAAGATTACCTAAAAAGGTTGATACAATAGTTTGCTAGCTAGGTTTCTCTCAAATAGTTTACAAATAAGCTTAGTGAGAGAAATAGTGGAGAAGAGATTAAAGAATGAAATATAGAAGGTTTAGCCTTAATTCTCTAACCTTTAAATTCTTAAATCAACGCCAATTTATAGATGGTAGGAAGAATTAGTTATTACTACTGATTTAAGAGTTGTTGAAAACTTTCTAGGAAGACATGGTTATGTCCTTCTCTCACACAATCATGCTCTTATCAATATACACTATCCAATAGTCATATATTTTCCTATTGCATGTACTTACATGGGCATGTACTCCATACAAATAGTCATGCATCTTCAAGGCTTCATTACCTTAGTTTTTTTAGAAGCTCACACAACTTCACGCATGACACATACACAATCATCACATGACCAATTTTTTTCATTAGGAACAAGCGTGTCTTATAGTAACACGAGTGTGTGTTACGGCAGTATAAGCGTGTGTCCAGGTAATGACTTTCAACTTTATCATGACTAGACTTGTATAGGAAACCTTGGCAATACGTCCACATATTTAGACACACAGTCACACATTCAAAAATCATATAGTCATATTTCCTTGCTTTATCACACATAAACACCTTGCACGATGTAACCAAGTTATGTGCTTTCCTTATGAGACACACACAGTTATGCAACCTAGTCATACGCAGCCATATGCTAAGCTATTCTTGTAAAATAAAACCCTTTGGTCCTATTCTTGTCATGATCAATTCATGTAAGGATTGGTTAGATAATTTAACTTAAGTTTTACATCAATTTAAAACCCACAAGGGTCTAACATTTTCTTTAAATTTACATATGATGAATCCAAGGTTGACAAAAGATAATTTTTAATATTGGCAAACCTAGGTTCTTTTCATTATAAGAGCATACAATTTGGATAATTATTTGACAGGTTTAATGTTCTTTTTTATGCCTTTTTATGACAAATGATACTCACTTAACCACTATTAAGAAAGTGAATCAAGAAAACATTACCTACAAAAAATTGATCTGTTGCTAATGTGTTGGCTTTTGGAATTGATTTTTGAATGCATGCTCAATCATATTATGAAGTGTACCACTTATATTGAAATCTAGAAAACCTTGGAGTGCTATTTTGTGATTGAATCTAGAGTAAGAGCGATGTATTTGAAAATTTATTTACAAATATTAAAAAAAGGCATATTAAGTTTCAATGATTATATTAAGAAGATGAAAGAATTGGTAGATGCATTAATAGTTAATGGACATAGTATTAGTGAGGATAATTAATTAATTACATAGTAGATGGCTTAGGACTTAATTTTGATCATACTATTGTTTATATTACCTTAAAGCTTTATTTAACAAGTGAAACAATTTCTTTAGACAAGGTTTGTGTTGCAAAAATATGAACAATGGTTAACCAAGAATTCTATGATATCTTTTGATTTACATGAGGTGTTGCTAAATAAATATCACAAATTAGAAATTGTGCAAATGAAAACTAGATTGGTAAATTAAGTCCATTAAGAACTATAGTTTTTTTATGCAAATAACTATGGTAGAAATAATGTTCCTAGACTTTTCAATGCACAATCTAGCTTTAATGTTCATAGTATTTCTAAAGGACATCAGAATTCTATGGCAAAGGAAAGACGAAAAAGATTTAACAGAGCTAAAGTTGTTTGTCATGTGTCTGGCAAATCAGGGCATATAGCTTTACATTACTACCATCATTGAATATCACTTACATAGGAAACACATAAGTAGTTGTAGATTAAAACATTATTACTAAATAGATTGTTGAAATTGACTTTAAAAGGGTAAATTAAAACAATTTTGGTTTTGATTTCCTATAGACACATGATATCTCTTCAATGAATGAGAGTGTTCAAACTCAATAAGTGTCTTTAAAAGGTTCATTAGTGATTCATTAGTCATAAAAATTACAATTGCACATATCTCAAAGGTGTCAAATGTCGCAACTCCTACTTATGCTAGCATTTTCGCTAAAACATTCATAGCTATATTAGAGATTGTTGCTAATCCATATTGGTATATGGACTCAAGGGCAATAGATCATGTTATTATGATCTTAGCCAAATCACTAAGTTTTGGTTACAGTGACAATAAATAACTTCAAGTTGGTAGTGGTAAGCATCTCTCAATCCCTTAAACTAGTTTTATTTCCTTGCTTACTTGATTGTCTAATAAATTTTTGCTACTATTAAATGTGCTTTGTGTACCCAAAATAACTAAGAACTTTCTTAATGTAGCAAAGCTAACTAGATAAAATAATCTCAAGATAGAATTTTTCTTCCTAATTTTTTCCTTGTAAAAGATAGAGATACTGATGTAGTTCTTTTGCATAGAGTCTTTAGAAATGACCTATGTAAGATTGATTTTGATTCAACTTGTTAAAATTTATTTCATAAGATATTTTATCTGAAAAATCTTACTAAACTAAAAAGAAATATAGGTCAAATTCAGTTGTAAAATACAGTTTTATAGTCTAACAATTGTTATTATTAAGTATGGCAGAAATGTTTAGGTCATCCTTGTGAATAAGCTTTCAAACTCATACTCAAGTCTTGTAAACTTTCTTCAAGAAATTTTGTGAAATTCTTTTTGTAGTGATTACTAATTTGATAAACATAATCAACAAAGTTTTCCAACTTCTATTTCCAAAGCATCTGCTCTCTTGGAATTACTCCGTATTAACACATAGTCTTACCTCGTTTTGTCAAAAAATGGATAAATGTATTATTGACATATCATTGATGATTTCTCAAAATTCACTTGGCTATTTTCATTGCAAAATAAGTCACAAGTTAGGAGTCATTTTGAAGAATTCCATAAATTGGTTAAGAGTCGATTTGGAAGAAAAATGAAAGCACTTTAAAGTGATTAGGGCAAAGAATTTAGTCCATTACACACTTATTTTTAGAATTCAAGAATAGTGTTTAGACATACTTGTCCTCACACACATCACCAAGATGGAAAATTTGAGAGAAAACGCAAGCATATTATAGAGTTAACATTAGTTTTGCTTACTCAAGTATATATGCCTCTATTTTACTAATGGTCAACATTTCGAACATTAGTATTTATGATTGATAGATAGAGAACATTCTTCTATTATTAATAATCTTCACTTTTTAGTCATTGTTTAATCATATCCAAAATATAGGATGCTAAAAGTTTTTGGTTTTGTATGTTATCCTTATCCAAAGCCTTATGATCAACATAAATCAAGTTTCTATACACAAAAGTGTATATTCCTAGGATATAGTTTGAACATAGAATGTAAATTTTTCATTTCAACCAAATATGAATTATGATGAATCTTGTCTTTCCTTCAAAGAAAACTCTAATTTTGTAAAAATTAATACCTTAAAAGTCCACATGTTTAAGACAAATTAGAATTTACAATACATTTTATTTTAACACATGAAAAAAGTTAATTGACATTAAGTCTCTAAGAAACTTTCAAAGGACTATAACTCTGCCTTCATTGATACGCAACCTTACCACACTTCACCTATAATAGAAACACAATCTTTTACCCAAACTTGTCCAAGTTTCCACCCAAAAAAATCAAAATTCTGTTTGAATAGCCAACCAATTAAATAATAATTGTCTTTTAATAGCCAACGAAGCTTAGGATTTTCAATCTCATCTAAATAGATTTCATTAGATCAATAATCCAGTTGTAAATGTTTAAATTCTTTGTAATCAAATTGTTCAAACAAAATCATGAAACTATTGACTTACAAGTTTTGTTGCCTTTTGTCTCCAAAACTAAGCATGAAGGTCCTAAGACAAATGATGATCTAAAAAGTCTAATAGATGAATTGGTGATATGCTAAATGAAATTGTAAGAATGGTTGATGACCTAAAGATTCAATTGATGCAATTGATGATATACTAGATAAAAATACAGTATGGATAAAAAAAATTCAAAAGTGTATTTGAGTCTAGTGGTTTGATGCATCCAATCATAAATAGATCTTAGATTGTGGTTTGTTTGTACAAGAAAAAGAAAATTTGTTGTCATTGATCTCACTAAAGAACCTAGAAATCTTATTGAAGCTATAGGGCTCTAATTAGAAATAAAACTTAGGTTTTAGTTTCATCCTCACAAGCAAAATATATGGTAGATCACAAGTGGGTGTTTAAGAGAAAAATAAATCTTGATAGTACATTACAAAAACTATAAAGTCAGGCTAGTGGTTAAGGGCGTTCAATAAATTTGAAGAGTAGATTATCTAGAGACTTTTAGCCTTGTAATAAAGCATATCACAATTAGGTGATGTTGACAGTGGCAACTATTTTTGCTAGCAAATTTAGGAAATAGAAGTTAGTAATGTCTTACTAAAGGAGTTAGAATAAGAAGTTTACATTATTCAACCTTAAGGATTTGTAGACTACAAGAAGCCTTACTATGTTTATAGGTAACTAAAGCATTATATGGCTTAAATAGAGTCTAAGAGCCTAGTATGAGAAGTTAAAACAGGTTCAACTAGAAGGTTCTGCAACTCCATAACATATTCCAATTTGCTTATTTTAAAGAGAAATCAAGTTGTAGTGTATGTATTATGTTGATGACATTATTCTTACCAAACTTGACCAACATATACAAAAGGGTTTTTAAATAGAGAATTTGCTCTTAAAGATCTTGGTGAGCTCAACTGCTTTCTATGTTTGGAGATAAAGAGATTAGAGGTAGGTCTTCACATTTGCTAGTATGAATATACTAGCAATTTATTGGTAAAGGAAATATGCAGGATTTAAATACCTTTCCAATTCTTATGTTTTAATAGGTATAGTCAACCATATGATAATCTTAACTTTGTATAGAGGTGTAACTGGTGTATCACAATGCTTATCTTTAACCAGACTTGACATCTCTTTTGTTGTGAACAAATTGAACTAATTTCTTAAATATCTTACTCAACTATAGTGGATTAAAGAGAATTTTTAGGTACATAAAAGGGGCTTTTTAGCATGGTATATAGTTAAACCATCAACAGTCTTACCACTGAAATCTTACTCAGATGCTAATCAGGCATGTAATTTAAGAGACAAAAAATTGACCAATGGGTATTGCATCTATTTAAGAGCAAATTTATTTCAATGGGTCTCCAAGAAACAAATAATTATTACTCTTTCCTCTACATAATATGAATAGATAGCATTAAGCCAAACAACCAAAGAAATAGCTTGGTTGAAGAGTTTGTTCACTGTTATTGAAGTGAATTGGCCTAGTACGACAATCATTTGGTGTGACAATCTAAGTGTAGGGTCATTGACTTCTAATGCTATGATTCATGGGAGCACCAAACATATTGGATGTGCAATATGTTAGATATGATAGTTTCTAGAGTTCTAAAAATTTAGTAACAAAATTTCACATAGCAAATTTATCAACAAAGTCTCCCTTTACTCCCAAGTATAAAATTTGATTAAGTTGAAATTAACAATGAATTAGTGCCAATGGTTCATGGGAGTGCCAAGCTTGCGGGGTTTGTAAATGACTAGTTAGTTAAATGGCAATGTATGGTTTATGGAGTAGTGTCAATAGCTTAGACTTGTGTATAAGGGAAGATTTGTATATACTTCGTCAATCAAGTCTTAGTCATTTCATTCTAAATACTTGAGGGAGGATATGAAAATTATGTGGTTGATTATACGAATGATTTTGTTTAAAAAAGGGTGAATTGGTTGTTTATGCAATTTTTATTAAAAATTGTTTATAACACTTCATCACTAACAGAATTGTACTTGTGCAAGTGAAGGAAGTATTGGAAGTGTAATGTAGATATAATTGTGTTATGAGGAGTAATTGATATGGAGCATTTTGAACACAATTATCATTTTTTAAGCCAAAAAATGGAAGCATTTTGTCTTCTCCGACCAACCAATGATACCATGTTTTTTATTCTTTAGATTTTTTCTACTTTTCTTCTTCTCTACATTGACGTCGAACGGTTGAGCATGAATAATTTTTTTTCATTTAATAAAGTTTTCAATGGTTAAGATTGATATTCACTTGGATTGTTAGGTTAGATTAATCCGAGTATAAATATATTGATGTAAGTTTGTTCTCTGTGTTGAATAAAAATCATTGATGAATATACAGTAGTCCTCTAGTGAACTACCTTAAAAATATCTCTTATTTTCTCCATTATTTACATATAATTATATTATCAATTTCATTCATTTTCAATCTTTCCATAAAATTACACTTCTGGTTTTGCATAGTTCTCATCGATATAAATTTTCTGCTCAACAACCAATACAACAAATCATCCTCCACATACAAAACTATCGTCAATTCCATCAAACATTATATATAGTTCAAACGTTTCCTCCATAGAAATTATATAAAACACGAGATTCCAACTTGACAAAATTTCTGAATTAGCAAATTAAGGTGGTGAGATTTCACATTGAACCTAGTAAAGTTTTTAAAAATACAAAATTGGCCTGACTTAGGTTAATTTGTCCAGCAAGCTATATGGATTTTACCTTAGGCCACCAAAGGCTTGACTATTAAAACCTTACTAAGATTTATATATTAGCAACTATTTCTCCTGATTAATAAAATTTTCTAATTAAGATCTTGATAATGCCTTATTTTAAAGTTAGGATCTTCTTCCAAGAATAGCTCACTTCATCCCATCAGCCAATCAATCTGAAGATCAATAATTATGTAGGGTCAGTTTGGTTGGTTAATTAATTTGTAATCATTCACATACTGTTAATAACCGTTCAACCTGATTTTTGTTACAATAACATTATTATGTAGATAAAAATATTAATGTTAATATAATTAATGGTTCAGTAAACCTTGGCAAAGTAATCTGAATGACTTATTTCTTTCTGATCTGAGTTTACCTGAATTTCACAGAGGTATACTTACTGTTGAGATGTAGTGCATCTGCTAAATAGTAAAATCGTAGTTATATGTACCGAAAAGTAAAATTGAAAGAATCAAATACTTTGTTTCTTCGTTCGCCGTGCACCAGTCGAATCATGACAAATATTTGCATGCAATCACAACCCTTTGATCAGCTTTAAAATCTGTCATCAATGATTTGATGAACCATGCAAAACTATGAATCAAGCATGGTGGTGACATTCATAGTTTTATCATCAAGTAGTAGAAGAATAAAGTTCTTGGTTCCGTAAGTCCAATATATAAATATTTCTCCTTTTTTTACTAAAAGTGGGACCCACTAATTTGCATGATTCACACGTGTACAATGCAGCGCAGACCCATCTGCAGACAAAGATCCCAATATAAGCCATACAAGGCTTGCAAGATGAAATGCAGCTTTTTAGACTTTTGCCCATAAACCCTAACTGGGCCACCATGGTACTACTCTCTTCATTAAATTCTTAATACCACCCTCATTGTACTCTCTTAACTTTCTCATTATCAAATAAATTAAACCCAGGTCTTTGTTGATTTGCTTGCTTACTGTTTTTTTCTGTTTTATTTTTTTTTAATTTTATTTAGAGAGTTTCATTTGTTTGTCTTTATAACTTTTGGAGTTATCTCCTGATATTGCCGGCCAAAACTGATTCCAGATGGGACATCACTCCTGTTGCAACAAGCAGAAGGTCAAGAGGGGGTTGTGGTCACCGGAGGAAGACGAGAAACTCATCAATTATATCTCAACTTATGGACATGGTTGCTGGAGCTCAGTTCCAAGACTTGCTGGTTTTATTCTTTTTTTTTTTTTTTTTTTGGAATAAATTATTGAGCAACTCACTGGAAGAAATATGATCTCTCTTTACTTATATGAACAGTCAAAAACAGCTTCAATCACAGTAAATGGAATATTATTATATCCATTGTCAAATTATTCATTCTTTTGTTTGGTGATGCAGGTTTGCAGAGATGTGGAAAGAGTTGCAGGCTCAGATGGATAAATTATCTGAGACCTGACTTGAAACGTGGGAGCTTCTCTCCTCATGAAGCTGCACTCATCATTGAGCTTCATAGTATTCTAGGAAACAGGTAGCTTGGTTTTTCGTTTTTTCAATTGAACCTCAACGACACGAGCAAAATTTTATTTACCTGTGTCTATCTGACATGATCGTTTGTATGTTATCTCATGCACAGATGGGCGCAAATAGCTAAGCATCTACCAGGAAGAACTGATAATGAAGTGAAGAATTTTTGGAATTCAAACATAAAGAAGAAGCTCATCTCTCATGATGTTCCTGCCTTAGCAAACTTGTCCGATTTTCATAACCGTAGTTGTCCTGCAGGAGTTTACATCCCTTTAACTGAAAAACCTAATTTGATTCGACAAGACAAGTTCTTCCTTCCTTCTCCATCTTCATTGCTGCAAACTCTTGGTCAAGCTGAGTTCAGACTGAATCAAAACAATTTCAATGTCGGTTCATTTCATTTTCCTCCTTTGAACCCTTCTTTGCCCACAAGTTCATCTTCATTAGAGAATTCATATTGGTCATTGCCTAATTTTCTCTGTCAACACCTCGATGATTCATCGCCGCATCATCAAGAGAACCATTTTTTACACAATGATAATAACAATGTTATTGTTGATCCAAGCATTGTCACAATGGCCCCTTATCAGGACAATCCTTTAATGGTGCCTGCAATGCCTAAGCTTTGTGACATCCTTGAAGAAAATAATATTTGCAGCGGCATGCCATCTTCTTCTGATTCTCTAGAAGTTGACCCAATTGCAGGAATTGCAAGCATTAATTTTCCAGCTGGGTCATATCCTCAACTGCCAATAGCCAATCAAATGGACCGCATTGATGCTATCATGTCAACCCTACAGCCAGCGTCCTCATCTTCATCATCATCATCATTGTCACCATTGTCAAGAGTGCAATATTTGACGAACCCTAATTTTCCTGCAAGCAGCTGTGGTCTATAGACACGATCCGAGAATGAAAAGATTTTTAGGTATTTCATGTTTTCAATTTAATAAGCAGCATATATTTATTCCCTGAAATATGCATAAGATGGTGAGTGAAACTTCTTACAGGATAACCTAAGTGTTTTCTAGTTCAGATGCGTCAGTGAGTAATGGTTTCTAGCTATATGTTGTTTCATAAATATGTATGAGTTTTTTCACATGTGTCTTACCCAAATTTACATACATACAAACATACATACATACATACATATATATATATATATATATATATATATATATATATATATATATATATATATATATATCACTTCTCTGGCGATAAATAAATTAAGTCTCTACATTTTGGCATTTAATATTTCCTAGCGAAAACTACTTTCTCTACATCTCCATTCTCCCTTCTTTAAATTTCCCCCCTTTTTTTATGTTTGCAGCTACTTTTATAGATGGGGATATTGCGTAGTACAAATTCAGTGGTGTATAAAATTTATTATAAGATTTTATTAAACCACATAGCTAGCTCAGTACAGTAAAGTCGTACGCTCAAAAAACTCATCTAATGAAAGATTTAGTGTTTATAGCCTTCCCTAACACGATAAGCATGTCAGCAAAATTTCACGACTTACACATTTTTTTATTTAATTCACAGCGAAAAAACCTGCGTCACTTTAGATTCAATCTAACTCCGACGCGACCTTCCACGCTGGTGGTTGGGTTACCTATTTCGATCTGTGGTTTTTTTGTTCTGCTTTTCTTCTCTTTTTCTTTCTTTTTCTCATGTATGGTTGTCTCTTTAAAGTTTCAAAAAGCATTGACTTAACCCATTCATATCTCTCTTGTCAATCACTTTCTTGATCCTCATAATGTCTTTGAAGGAAGCCAATTAGTCTTGCCTTAGAAATGAAGTGAAAGGTCCACTAGAATCTACTAGGATGATAATAGCAGCATGGAGGTGGTTATGACAAGAAATGTATATTAACTTAATTTGTTGCATATTTTACACAATGAGAAACATGTATACTCGTATATCAAATAGAAAATGAAGATCAACTTATATTTATTTAATTGTCATGTCGAATGTTTGGTCCAAATGATTAGATGTTATTTTTGTCACGTGGATTAGCATAATTACTTGCCATAGAACAGTCTTACCGGTTAAAATGCGGAATTAAAAGTGTTAAAAATATATTACTCTCGAGTGTTGCTAGGACCTCTTAGGATTATCGTTCCATGTGCAACTTCATGCCTTGTATCATGACGTTCAAAATTTGCTTGTTGCTTGAAGACTTCACTGTTACAATAGTAACAACCATTGATTTTGACTTGATGAGGCTGTAACGGCGGTGAGATTTATTATGACTGAATTTGACCTGAACCGATTTTGAAAAGGGTCTGCTTAAAGCTTGACTCGAATCAATAATAAGGTAAATCGGATTTTGCTGGAGTTCAATGAATTTTAGAGATATGAGTAGTCTGAACATGGCTTAATGGACAAGATCATAACTTGAGCTCAATTCAAAACTACTCGTACATGGATTCTATTCAAATTAAGCTTGAATTCAAGCTCACAAAGTTGATGGTTTCATATCGTAAATAAGACATCAGACCCTCAATTTAAATAATTGAGCTCAAGAAAGAATCACATTTACAACTATGCAAACATTCTCCTCCAATGAACTAAGTTTAAGATACTCCAAAGTAATTGATTGATCCAGCTTTTACAAAATTTCAAAAATTTTATCCTTCATAAGCCCCAAGAATAATAAGTAGTAATAAATATATACTGCTACCCCTGAAACTGCAATGCCCACCAACCCTTGAAAGAGTAGCAGACTCACCAACATCCAATGTAAGCTAAAAAAGAAGGATAGTTCCGCCAAGACCTCTCCTTAAACTTGCTCCAACACCATATTTTTGCATAATGAAAGATACTCCACAAGTTTCTCCATCAGCTCTAACTGAGCCTTCTATAGACAAACTAGACAAAGGAATGCTCAAATCAACGCATTACTACTCAGTCACAAAATGAATGAAAATAGAACAAAATAGAGGTGAAAGCTATAACTACTAGCTCATGTATGTATAACAAATCAAACAAACAGTACTCTACACATTAAAACTGTGTAAGTAATAGTTGTGCCCTCAACCTTAACGTGGTGAAGAGTGACATTTATATATGAATGTTATGTACACGTTTTCATTCGTTGAAAATATGGTTATTGAATACAAGATAAACATTGAAAACATACAAAAATAAATACAATGATTACGTATTCTATCATCCTCCGTCAAGTTCAATGTAGGGAACCTAAGTGAAGTTTGTTGTGTAGATCATGAAAGTCAAAGACGGACGGCAACTTGGAGATTAAAAGGAACATACCAAACATGCAGAGAACCAAAGGCAACTTTCTTGCGAACAAAATGGAAGTCTTTCTCAAGATGCTTCACGCGTGCATGGTAGACAGGATTAGTTGTTACAAAAAAGAATGCGCGGGCGAAGGAGATTAAAACCAATCTCAGCAAGCACATGTTGCACCCAAGCAAGTTCGACTATTGTTAAGCAACAACATGATATTTAGCTTCAATGTTGGAGCATGACACAGTATGTTGCTTGCGGGATATCTAAGAGATAAGAAAACCAGTATAAAAATTGGCTACCCATGTTGTGGAGTGGCAAGTAGGACATCTTGCCCAGTTAGCATCAAAGAAGATGAGTAACTCTTCAGACATGAAAGGGAAAATGTGTAGGCCGAAATTCATTACTCCCACTTTGAGGACCTCACGCATTATTTTGAGGATCATGGTGACTAATAACATGAAGGATTGGTATGTGAAGCTTGTCCATGCGGCGTTTGCCTACCATCGATTTTCAAGTGTTACAACCGACTACCATCATTTGGGGTATTATATGATATAAAACCCATTACTCCCACTGAATTATCTTCTTTCCCGACTGGTGTTCAATTGAGTTTGGATACAAAGGAGAAAGGTTAGAGCCATGAAGAAATTACATGAGTCCATTAGGGCTCAAATTGATAAGTCAAATAAAACTTACAAGAAAATGGCTAACAAGCATAGGAAACCAATCCATTTTCAACCAGGAGATTTGGTTTGCGTTCATTTGAAGGATGAAAAGCTTCCATCTAAAAGAAATAGTAAGAGTCAATGGTCCATTTGAAGTGTTTGAACAAATTAGAGAACAATGCTTATGAGATAGACTTGTCTAGTGAGTTTGGAAGAGTCTCAACTACCTTTACTAAGAGAAATCTTTCTTTATACTTGGAAAAAGAAGCTTTTATGGATGTGAGGGCAAATCCTCTTCAATCCAAGGAGGATGATGTGAATTTAAGCCCTAATTCATCTATTAAACTCTAATAGAGTCAAAAGAAAACCCAACAATGCGGCAACAATACATATTCGACTTCAAAATAAGCAAGACAATATCAACTCATCACAAACTAGTCTAACCCACCCAAGTCTTTTTATGGGTAATCCATTTAGCCCAATTTCAATATTTGAATACTCTTTGATTTGGTGGGATTTAAATATGCAAGTTGGAGTAAAATTTTCAATTAAAGGTTAAAGCATTAATAAAAGAAACATTACTTGATAAAAGGGTGGTTACAAGTTATTTATCTTTTAGCAAGAGACAAGATTGTTATACGTACATGACTCCTCTTTTCTATTTTAGAAAATTCTACATCTATGGGATAACTCATCGAAGCATCTTTTGTGGGACAATTAGATGGCTTATTAATTCCCATTTTTTATGGTTTTCATTTATTGGTGTTGTAATTTTAAATTATATAGGACACCATTTATAATGACCTATATAAAGGTCTCATTTATCTCTTATAATAGTTAGTTGATGTTGAATAAAAGTTTAGAAACTCTTAAGAAAGTGTTTTTATGTAAAGTTTTCTTTATCCAAATCCTTGCCAAAGTTCGTTGGTAAAGAACCAAAATTGGTGACTTAACCATAATGATTTGGAGTCTTTGACACTTTGTTACTTGTAAGTTTTTTTTTTTTTCTCCAAAGTTCGTGGCTTAGCAACAATAGTCATCATGGTTTATTGTAACAATTAGGAAATAAATTGTCTAAAAAAACACAATACATTAGCGCTTCACTTCAAAACGACGTGATTTGTATTTTTAAGAATAAAGGCTGAATTTTGTAGGTTGGGCACCAATGTGAAACAAGCTGAGTGAGTCCTAACTCAAGCTCAATTTGTTTTTTTCAAAAAAAAAAAAGAAACCCAACTCTTTAATCAAGCTCAATCAACCTTTTTGAGTTACAAATTAAACTTAAATAATTCAAATCAAATCCATCTCAATTCCATGGATAGCACTTCCTCCCAGGCCAATGGCTTTCATTGTGACTTAGAATGCTCTCTCAATTGGGCCTATTTATGTGTCAGCCAAGGAAATTGTACAAATTTACATTTATAGTTTATCTTCTGAATGGTCCCTGGCACAATGAAATTCCAAAGCCGCAACATTTTGGCTCCGTTAGTATTTCAAGCAATTAAATGCGCAGCCTATAGCAGTCAAGGTTATCCCAGCCCTCTCGGAAGAAAACTCCATTCCAGGCCAACTTCCCGAGTGCACGCGTGAACGGTAGTCTCTTAAACTAATGAACCTGGCGAAAAACTTCTAATCAAGTCTAGGTTCGTTGGAATCATGTGAGCTAATTTCAGTGCAATTAAATTCATCATCAAATCAATACAATTTTTAGCCCTGATACTTTACCATGGTGTGTGCCAACTAGGAATACAGTGGGTTTCAAGTGTTTACATATTAGAGGCAGTTCCGCCTAAAAGAACATTTGATTTGGATCATCAGATCAAGATTAATAAGTTCAATTGCTCTTGCAGCTACATTTAAAGATTATTAAGACCAGAAGCATTTGCATAACAATCCAAGTAACATATTCTTGCTTGAATATAAAGCACAATCTTTCAAGGCCAAATAGTCATGGGCTTGGAGTCACGGGTTCGTTGCAGCTAGAAACATATTGAACATGATGAGCAAAAGTGTCTTCGATTTGCTACCATAATCTAACACAGTACTTGAATGTGATTCTGCTGCAATCAAAATTTTGACACAAATGGAGTGACTAAGCAGTAATTCTTGACCGACCCTTGGCTATTCTTCGAGCAATGACTCTGCGTCCACCCTTGGTTGCCTTGCTGCTCAGGTATAACAGTGAATTAATAACACAAGTCTATTCTACAAATTTATTCAGAAGGCAATAAAAAAAATGCACATTCCTTTGAAAAGGGACACAGCCAGGTCAAGGTGACAAAAAGTTGAATCAATATATGCAACCTTAGAAATTAAATTAGTATTTAAATTCATGCAATTAGAGAACTTACTGACGCCACTTTAGAGGTCCAATTTACTACGGGCAAAAATTTGGTCAAGAGAGTAAAAGAGTTCAAAGGCTTACTAGTTATACAGAACCGTAAGAAAACATAAAAAAGACCATTCACATTGTCTAATGTCAAGCTAAATTGCTTCAATGGCCACAGCACACAAGGAGAGATTTTCTAAGTTCATAATCATAAATCCTCAAAGAAGAGGCAAAACAAGGAAAGAGATTTACCGAGCAAAAAATCCATGATTCCTCTTACGCCTGATGGTGCTAGGCTGGAATGTCCTTTTAGGGAATAAGAGCATTGGCTCAGTTGATGAATCCCCTGCAAACAGAAACTTTCCAGTCACCAAAACTTAAAAATAAAAAAAATACAATAAGGTTCAATGATTCCACTGCTAACCAATCCGCAGAAAATTTAAAGCTCAAATGGTGGCAGAGAAATAGTTTGTAAAAGACATTTTTGCAGATACATCTGTAACAAAAACATCCCTCAGCTAGCAGCAAGTGCCCTTTCCATGCAAAATAATAAGATTTTCTCCATTAATATTTCTTTCACAAACTGAGAAAGAAAAAAGAAAACCTAAAGCAACACGGTGTTGGTCATGGATATTCAAAATTATTCAGTAACCAAAATGAATTAATATTCGAATCAAAAACCTAACTAAAAGATATGTTATCCTAAAAACCAATTCAGATACAGGTTCAGTAATAAAACAAAACCAGTTTTATGGTTCAATTACCAGATCATTTATTTTTGAAAATTGGTTAATCCAACCAAACCAATTTTCAAAAAATTGAACAAAAAATAATCATAAATAGGATCCATTCCCGAAAATTAAAGAGATCAAAGGGAGTGAGAATTCAGAAAATGAAAACCCATATGTGAATCAATCTCTCACTCTCCTGCATCATTGCAAACCCAACAACTATTATTTTCCCAATATAGAAAACAAAAAATTAAAATTATACCCATCTTACTGGGAGAGAGAAAGGTTGTCCGTAGTTTCTTCTCTTCTTTTAAATCTAAATCAAATACATCATCACAATATTCTCTTCTTTTCCTTTTACTATTTTCAACAATTGATAATTACTACAATATTAATTATTATTATTATTATTATTATTTGTTGTGTATATATTGGGTTATTATTCCTCAAATCTCCATCTCACCGCACATCTCAATCACTAACACACACTAAAATCCAGAATATGATGATCCATTTTGGCTCTTTAGAGATGCAATTTCTGCTCCTTTTTGTTCCAACAGAGAACCTTCTGAATTTTTATTATTCTTCTTTCACTCAATACTCTAAACCTAATTCTCTTTTGATACAGCTGAACCAACACCCAATTAGTTTCTCTTCCTTTGTTGATTGAAGGATCTTCAGAGTTCTTTTTGTAGGGTTCTTTGGTTGGATAGTGAGAAATGGAGAGTGGTAATGAAACAGAGAAAAATAAGTTACCCAAAGGTGAAAAATAAGTGCAAGCGCAAAATGAAGACCATTTCTCAGCTTGACAAATAGAACATATGAATTCTGAAGCTAAAATGGTCATTCCAATGTCTCTCTGAAATTCGGTTTAAAACCAGTTAACCAAAAATTCGGTTCCATTAATCAGTATTTTTGGTTCAGTTCGATTCAAAATCAGTTAATCTCTAAATTGGTTCAGCATTGGTCTGTGGTTTTATCTAAAAAAATTTCAGTTGTGTTTAAAATAGTGTTAAATCAGTTTGATTAGCAGGTTCTGAACACTCCTAATATGTGCAAGAGAAAGGATTTCAAGGAACATGAAAAAGGTATCATTATGAGAAGTGAATCATAGAATCTCATCCACATCAGCTACTATTGACAGCACATAACTAAAATCAATCCGGTCGCTTATACTCTCAAGAAGCACTTAGCTCTGCTAAACCATCATCATTTGCAACTATATAACCAAACCAGCGATTTCACTTAACTCAAAAGCACTCAAATGTCCCAAAACCCCTCAAAACCAATCAGAAAACTATATAAAAAATTGCAAAAACTAATTTGCTTCTTCGATCAAACGACAACAAAAGCTAAAACTATAGTTCTTGCTACCAACATCTAACTTCAAAACAACGAAAAAAAAAAAACAACACCTAATTCAAAGTAAAAACATATTTAAAACAGAGCAACAATAAATAAACAAATATATAATAAACGTACAAAACAATGGACAGTGCGAAAGTATACCTTCGGGCAAGAAGAATTCCAGAGAGGGGAGGCCATAGGGGTGGAGGAAATCTTGGGATGAGAGTTTCGAGAGAGAAAATGCATCGTTTTGAGGGGGAAGATGGAGAGAAGTTTGGATTTTGGAGAGAGATGGGAACAGGTGGGGGGTTTGGGTGGCATTGGGTTGGTGGAGCAAAGGCGTTTTGGATACCAAGCGGTTCAGTAGAGATGCTCCGGTTTGGATTAGGGTTTTGGTGGCCATGGATTCTGAGTTTGATTTCAGAGACGGCGTGTAGTGGTATAAACCCTATAAGAGTGGAGTTCTTGTTACGAGAATGCCCACTATTGTTATTTGTTGGTACTAAATTCAATAAAATAAAATGAAAATTAATATAAAAATAAATAATTTATTTTGTTTAAATTTCAAATAATTTAACATGTTCAATCTTGGCTAATTCATTAAAATAACCCCATTTTGGCAAGGGCAATGCAAAAATAATCTCAACACTTTCTATCTAAATTGAAAATAAAAATTTCACCACTCCTATCCTTTTAACAAAACCCTAATCTTTCTTTTTTTTTCTCTTTAATTTATAATATGAAATGCATATGGTTATGGATATTTTATGACAAAGCGAGTTTTGATATATTTCCAACATGCAAGAGATTTTACACAATATGCATGGAATCTCAACGAGGATAGAAATTTTTAACACAATTTAGTTATTTATTCTTAAATAATTTACTTATATAAATATTATTATTGAAAGATTAATCAAAATATCGAAATTTTATTATCTTGGTAGAACAAAAGGGGTGGCTACTGGTAAAGAGTAATATAATGAATTATATCAATGAAAAGCAAAATTTGATAATATTTTAAATAGAGATGATGTATAAAGGATTATTTCAATAATTAAATAAATGTTTACATATGAACTATAGACATAGCCTTATTCACATAACCATAAGACTAGAAAACGTCTTCACTAGAATGTCTTATAATATTGAGGACAATGATGACGTAACTTGTATCATTGTTATTGCTAAGAATATGTCTCAATTGGCTCTTGTTTTTTGGTTTTTTTACCATTATCCTAAGCTGTCTAATCCACTGTAAGGGAAATATTATTGTTTTTTATTAATGACCAACATAAAAGTTTAGTAGTCATAGTCATAGAATGACACTAAAGTCAATAATAATGAACCACAATGAAATCAACGTTAAGAAGAAAATAGCAATCATGGTGTTGATGAGGACAATATTATAGATGTGTTTGATATTGAGTTACTATATTGATAAATATGTTTTAAAAGTAATTTTGTTTTTTCTTAAGCAATTTGAATTCTTTTTAAATAGTGGAGTTAAACCCTACATACAATGACAAATAAACCTAGAGAGGGGTGAATAAGTTTTTCTAAAACTTTTGTAAATTTAAATTTTTTTCTTATTCACAGAACAATCAAACAAACAAATAATATATCAAATTAAATCAATCAACAAAATCAGCTAAGAATCAACAATATAAAGTACAATAAATATAAAGTAAAGAGATAAGGGAAAAGAAAGTGTTCAGCCAATTTTTATAGCGGTTCGAAGCTTCTTTACAAGCCTCCTACGTCTATTCTTCTAAGCCACACTACTTGAAACTTTTTCTCCACTAACTTCAACTCCGGAGATACAATAGTTTTTTGTCTAAATATTCTTCCCTTATACACAAGTTTTGAACACAAGAGATTACGCTTTTAATGTAGTTTTATGGAATCCTGCCTTATATTAGTTTCACGGGATTGCATCCAAGAGTTCTTAAAAGTACAGAAAAAGATTTATACCTCTTGATAGGCAAATACAACAAATTGAGTACAATGAATTTTGCTCAAAGTGTATAAGCTTAAGTTCTTAAAAAGAGAAAGTGGAAAAGAGATTAGAGTGGAAGAAAAAAGAGTCATTGTAGTTGATCTGAGAGCCATTGGAGCGAATATGGAAAGATGCACAATCATCTACTCATGTTGCACAGTTGTGCTCTCCATTGGTCAAATTTCTCTTATTGCATGAACTCAACACGAGTGTGTGCTCCACACACACAATTATGTAACTTCATACCTTTATTGCTATAGATTTTTAGAACCACACATGGCTTTGCACATGATACCTATATGATTACCACACGATCAAACATCTTCAGCACACACGAGCATGTGAACTTCTTTGTATGGGTATGCACCTAGTGAAATATGTTAAACACGAGCATGACTAGGCTTACACGGGGGACTCTGTCAATGCATCTTTATTTTATGACATACGATCATGCACTTGAAAGTTGCACAGTCATGCATTCTTATTTTCTTATGCACAAACACTTTACACGACTCAACCAAGTTGTGCATTCCCTTTATAAGACACATACAATCTTCTGGCATAGTTATATATGGTCGTGTGTCATGCAAATCTTGTAAAATTTACACCCTTGATCATCTTTATCATGGATCAATACATGTAAAGTCTGATTAGATATTTTAACTTAAGTTTGCATCACATCAAAACACATAATAGTTCAATAATCTCTTCTATTTTGATTGATGAGCGGATTAGGCGCATGCCATGGATTAGCCCTTCTGTACTACATACATATTATCAGTACCTGCGATTTTCTCTAAAATAAGTGATTGAGACTGCCCTTTCAAGCACTTCCAAAGGGGAAATTGCTTTGACTTGGTTCACAACTCATTTGAACAAAGATTCTTATGTAATTAAGTACAATAAAATATTTTGTCAAAAAAAAAATATCAAAAAATTTCAAAACTTATAAGCACAAAAAAAAATTTTCTAAACACTAAATCATTTTAACATATCTCACACATTCTCCCTCTTTTTGTTATAAATAAAAAAAAAGTATGTTAAAAGTTTTCATTTAAGCACAAAACTTTTTCTCCTCCTTTTATAAACCATTTTTATCAAATTGAAAACAATTTCTTCTCTATTAGATATAATTTTAACTCCTCGTTTTTAAACACTAAAATAATTGAAAACTCGCCCTTTGTACAATCAATTCTAAAATATGAATACTCCATCTCACATTAGCTTACAATCATTACACAAGGAGCATCCAAAATTTTATTTCTCCTATTTTTTGTATAGATATGTTCAATGAAATCAATATTTTTTAAGTGTAAAATATGATCCTTAAAGAATTTAGGGGAATATTTATAGAAAATTTTAAAAATTCAAAAGTTGAACAAAAATTTTGCAATTTTTGTATCAAGTACGGTCATGCAAGTCATGTACATGATCATGCATGTCTAATTAGAGAACATGCACAGTCGTGTGTACAGGCAAGTGCATGATTGTATATGACCATACAAACCCAAAAATCTATAAAAAACTATAGTTTTGACACAGGAAAATTTTTCAACTTAACATCAAAACATTCAAAAAATATTTTTATTCATTTCAAATCATTGAAAACAATTCAAAATTAAATTTAAAACATGTCTAACAACATTTAAAATAAAATTTACATATTTGAAATCAATTTCACAAATTTAGGGGAATTTAGGGGAATTTAGGGGATTAAAATCTTTATGGACAAAGTTTGATCAAAACATCACATGCATATCATTTTTATATGTTTTAATCATGAGGGATAATAATGTATGAATCCATATCATTTGATATCAAAACAAATCAAATTCAAATCAATTTGACGTGAATTCCAATTATTCATATGTTGCAACACAACCACATATACATACAACATACTTGTATCAATTTAATCCAAGCACTCAATCATGGCAAGTAGTCATACATTTAGTTAACCATAGTCACAACATGGCATCATCATCATTAACCAAGTACAATCAAACAAAATGAGCATATAAATTACTTACTTGGATTGATGATCAGTCTACGTCAAATTTTCATCTCTTTTTTTTAGTGTAGAAGTATAGGGATACTCGTTTGTCTTTATTGTTGTTTGAGTCCTCCCTACTCTAAGCGACAAGTGCTTTTTCCTTCAATCTCTTTTTCTTCACCTGAGGTCATTCTTATTAGTAATGTCTTTCCTTTCTACACTCATAGCAAGTTAATATTTTTTTATTCTTCTTCTTATTCTTCTTAGATAGGAACTTGCTGAACTTCTTTGAGAGCATCTTCAAATTTTCTTCATCCATCAAGCACTCCTCTTCTTTGGTTGAAAGTGCATCATCTTCACTTGAACTCACCTAAACCTTAAGTGCTATATTTTTTTTTTTCTTTTTTTTCTTCCTCCTTTCTCTTGGGCATCCACTTTATGTCATGAGTCAAAAGACTCCCAATTAGCTTATTCATGCCTAAGATAGTCAAGTCCTTCAATTCCTCAATTGTCATCACCTTCATATTCTAAGCTTTCATCAATAATCTTAAGATCTTCTTAGCCAATTTGATGGCTTTGAATTTCTTCCCCAAACCTCTCAATTCATTTACCAAATTCAAAAATCATTTGTATATTTCTGTTATGTTCTTTTCCTTCTTCATTTTGAATAATTCATATTCCTAAAAGAGAAGTTTCACCTTGGACTCCCTCACTAGATTGGTTCCCTTATAAATTATTTAGAGAATAGTCCAAGCTTTATTTGCTATTTTATAAAAAAACATATGGTTAAATTTTATAGAGTTTAAAACACAAAACAACAAATTCAATGCTTTAGAGTTTAAGCTCATCATTTTCATCTCCAGGCATATTCATGGTTGGATTTATATGAATAAAATCACCCTTATCTATAATTTTCTAAAGCTTATAGTTAATAGATTGAATAAAAAATTTCGTATAAAGTTTTCATTGACTATGGTTTTTTCCATAAAATAAGGATGGCTTAAGTTGACTGCCCCATTTTTCAAAAATTGGTTTTGGAAATAAATTAACCATTAAATTTAATAATGATCTTTGAACTCTTAAAATTATTAGATTTTGAAAATTAAGATCTCATACTTTGATACCAATTATTAAATCCTAAATACAATGGCAAATAAACCTAAAAAGGGTGAATAAGTTTTAAACTTAAACTTTTTCCTATTCACAGAACAATCGACCAAACAAATAATATATCAAATTAAATCAATCAACAAAATCAACCAAGCAATCAACAATATAAAGCACAATAAATATAAAGTAAAGAGATAAGGAAAAAGAAATTGCTCAACCAATTTTTATAGTGATTTAGAGTTTCTACACAAGCCTCTTATTTCCAATCCTCTAAGTCATACTGGAAGTTTTTTCTCTACTATCTTCAACCTTGAAGATACGATAGTTTTTTGTCCAAGAGATTTCATCCTTATACACTAGTTTTGATTACAAAAGATTGCATCATTAATTTAGTTTCATGAGATTTCATCCTATACTAGTTTTACAAGATTATGCTCAAGGGTTATTGAAGATACAAAAAAAGATTTATGCCTCTTAATAAGCAAATACAACAAATTAAGTACATTGAATTTCTCGCAAAGTGTATAAACTTAAGTTTTAGAGAAAAAAATTTGGAGAAAAGATTAGAGAATAGAAGAATTGAAATGTAAAGTCTAATTCTCTAACCCTTGTAAACTTAAATTAGCTCTAATTTATAGAGTGAAAGAGAAAAATAACTATTGCAACTGATTTAAGAGTTGTTGGAGTGAATCTGAAAAGTCGCACGAACGTGTGCTTATGCTACATGGTTGTGCTCTCGTCAAGGTGTGCTCTCATACGATCAAATTTCTTTTATTGCATGAACCCAGCACAAATGTGTGTTCCACACACATGGTCATATGCTTATATTGTTATAAAATTATAATAGACCCTAAAACATTGTAAAACTTGCAATTTCACCCTTAACAATCAACCCAAGGTCAAATACAAGATTTACGTTAGTCATAGGTGAAGTAACAACCTCATAGTCATAACAAGGAGCCTTATGGGTGTCAATGGCTCATGCATAATTGTGACCTCGTCAACTCTTAGAATTTATAAGAATTCTAGAAGTGAGTACAGGTAAAGTCACAAGTAGAGCACAACAACATGCACAGGCAAATTTAAGTCTATGTATGGGTGTGAGCGAGAAGCTTACAGGCATATATCGACTTACGAATGAATCATAAAGCATGACCTTGTAAATTACGCTTGAGTCATGCTTGTGAATTCTCAGTTTCACGATTGTGACATGCATGATTTCCAAAAATTTCAATGATAGAATTCACCAAAAATTCACCCTAATGATATAGTTGATGTTAAAAATGACCAAATTTGGCATGACATGCCTATAGTCATTTCTGACAACACTTCCATTATAAATGAAAACACGTAATAGAAATGGTTTTTTGCAACAACGTGACACCAAGCATGTTACCAATCCTACACAAAGCTTTTATCCCTAATTTACAATTATCAAATAAAAATACAGAAATAAAACTTAACAATCAACACAATTGACATGATTAATACTTCAACATATTATATCAATATTTAACATACAATAACATGCATATTAATAAATAAAAAATAAAAAATACAGGTAAATCAACTTCTGTATTATCAAAACAAAGGCTCTAACACCACTATAAGAAACTTGAAGTTACCAGAAAAATAACCATGCAGCGAAATTAATAAACTTAATTAGAGTTTTTAGGTTCTATGATAAGATCACCATTTTTCACAAAAATAGAAACTTAGAACATGTTAAACATGCATAAGGTGTTAAACGAGTTCATACCTACATTTGAAGGCTCTTTTAGTTTTACATGACAAAAGGATTCGCCAATCCATTAGTGTTGGACTCATAACACTTGTTATATCCACACGAAGCAAGATGAGGAAGCTAAACACACTTTTGAAATGCTAGTTCCTACTAATGTACAAGTATGATAATGTATCTCATGAATGTTTAATCTAAAAGAGATGGAAAATAATTCATTGTATTTTCTTTTATAAAAATAGGCTCACAAACATGACCACGTAACATATATACCTATGACCTCTATGTATATTCGTGAATGAAATCCTCACAGTTGTACACTAATGTCTAAATACAACATGTTGTGTAAAAACTATGTAACGCCTCATTATGTTATAACCATTGAATAACTATATGTATGCTTGTGCATAAAGCATGCACATTCGTACATCAACAAGTCATTTGACTTTTGAATTAATTTTAACCCTAGTCAAATTTAATGTCATCCAAACAATTAGAATTTCGTCAACCATCAAGATGAACGTCAAGGACCTATATAGGTGCACAATTGTCTATTAAGGCAAATAATTATTTTGACTTCTCAACCTAATCTAAAAGGATGTAACAAATTTCACTCGACATCAGCCAATAACACAATCACTAAGATAATAATCTTAGGCCTTTAAGTTTATCAACTCCTATAGTGTGTGACCCACAAACTCTCTACCACGTCGATAATATTTAAATTCGAATCAAATTTAGACACTTATTATGAATGATTTCTAACAAAGCATTATGAATATCCAAATAATAAGGTGTCAGTGATCAACCTTGAGCTTGATCAACTTAATAGTGATAGCATAATATGATCCTTTCTTTACTGTGTCTCATAGGGCTAAGATATAAATTTGTTTCTATTTCAATTACTTCTCATAGACGTATATGTCCAAACTGAGATTATATACGATACTAACTAATCTAATTGTGGTCACAATCTAATTGGTTTTAGATAACTCAACTAAGATGTTTATCTCGTGCTTAAGATTGACTAATCATTTGTTACGCTATCATAGTCTTTGTATAAATCATGATATGACCAATCACTCACTTTTATCATACCTCATTTATGATTGTGCATTTAATGTTGTCAAACAATATCACTCCTAGCACAAGACAGTCTAATATACCTTAAATTAAAGAACAACATATACCTATTATGTCATGAAAATTGATCTACAAACATAGACAATACCACCTATATGAGATCCTCATCATTGAGTTTATATAGTGAATGTGACTACCAAATCATGCACCTATATGTGGTATTAGGATACAAATAATAGACTTTGATGTATGCAGATGCCACCTTTTAATGGGATCATGAATACTATGATAATCTTCACACTGTTACTCGTGCCCAAGGTAGGTTTGGATTCAAACCGAATATATTTAGATTTGTTTTTGAGTTCAGTTTGAACGAACCCAAAATGAACTATACGAATCTGAACAGTAATTTTAAAAATTAGCGAACATGAGCCTGAACCTGAACTATACAAATCAAACACGAACCTGAACTTAAATTAAAAATTTTTTAATTATATTTTATTAATTATTTATATTATTATAATTTTTAATAAATATAAATACGAATTATACGAATTGAATACGAATACGAATATGAATACGAGTTGAATATGAACTGAATTATACGAACCAAACATGAATACGAACTTTGCTATAAAAATATTTGGGCAAACACGAACCTGAATCTGAACAGTACGAATGAGCCCGAAAACGAACATATGCATGTTTGCGTTTAGTTCAGTTCGAATCCAACCTTAGCCCAAGGTTCACAATGATGTTGGGATTACAAACCATTCTAGCATAACGACCAACGAGTATGTATGAAAAACACGATCAATTATCTAATTTATTGTCTAGTTTTACTATACTAAAAGCATGATATATGTTATACACAATAATATATCTAAAATATCTCATATTATTAATATCAATAAATATATATAATTACTGTAATGCAGAAATAAAGATAACTAATATACAATAGACACATGGCTATAGAACACCTATCCTAACAGTAACCATACACCATGTTATGAATTTTGCAATTACACCTTCATGTTTTGAAATCACTACATTGACCCTCTGCATCACTTTTTTCTTTTGGGTGAAATGTTTACAGTTACCCTCAACAACCTAGTCAATCCTAAACTTAAGATTTTGTGTAGTTGATGCCCAAATAGAAAATTACAATTAACCTCTATTATTTTAAATTCTTGCATTTACCCCTAAAATAAGCAAAATCAATTTATCCTTCAATGTTAACCTAGTTGGTGAACAACTATATTGACAGAATAACTAACCTTATGTGTTAAAATGCAATGGTATTTCACCTATATTTCTTGAATTGGTTAAGAACATATTCAATCCCATGCAATATGTTTCTATCATTTTTAATCCCAAAAAAATTGAAAATTTAATCACAAAAATGACAATCAAATTTAAAAGACCAAATGGTTAATTCCCACCCCAATTTCCTTAAATGACAAAGTCCTATCCAAAAAGTTTTAAAAATCCAAATATCCACCTTTTTCTAAGTTTTCTTAACTTTTTTAGTAAAAGACCAAAATACCCTCCATAAATAATAAATAATATTAATATTAAAATAAAATAAATTTAATATAAAATAATATTAAAATAATGATAAAAATTTTTTAAATTAATTAAAAAAATTTTAAAATAAAATTTTTTTGGCAGTCATCGCCATTGATAGCATCACTAGCAATAGTGAACATCGTTTACCTAGTCAGATGGTCGAAAACGATCACTTAATTCTATTGGTGGTTGGATCTAACCGCTTGTCGTCGATGATAGTGGCCGCCATTAACCTAATCAGGTGGCTATTTTTGGCCACCCAGTTAAGTTAACGATGATCACCGCCAACACTGGTGGCGGTGATTTTTTTTAATTTTTATTTTATTTTAAAATTTTTTATTAAATTTTAAAATTTTTATTAATTTTTAATTATTAATTTAATATTATTTTATATTTTTAATTTTTTATAAAATTAATGTTATTATTATTAAATTTTTATTCAATAAAATAAAAATATTCCTCTGACTAATTAAATTTAACAATTGATTATTAAATTTAATGGTTGACTTTAATTAATTAATAAATATTTGACTTTTTAAAAGCTTTTAAGTTAAAATATGTCATTTAAAGAAACCTTGGGTGAGAATAAGTTGTTTGGCCAAATTTAAAATTAAACTCTCAACTTCCTCGATGCATTCCAAAACTTTAAGTTCATGATTAATTTCATTAACCACAACATTATTCATGAATTTAATGTTTTATATCTTGATTAACAGATTTTGAGTTAACATTAAACTTAATATATTTACATAATACTTTTTATTTGTTTGATTTTGTGTTTTCAATGTGAGGTACTGTAATAGCCCATGTAGGACCCACCGCCACACGTACCCCTACTGCTGAATACTGAGGTGTTTTTATTAATAATATGAAAATGTGGGTACATGCGACGGGAATCCTACAAAAATAAATTCTACTGCTGTACAACTGAATACATCTGCGGAAGCGTAAATATATACAACTGAAATATACAATGGGCCCAAACTAGCCTTTTTCATATATACATGTTGTTCTGTACATTGTTTTACATCTGAGTAAGAGAAACATTTACAAAATGACCTGTCAGGTCCAAAACTAAAAATATACATACTGAAACTGTGGTGTGGGCCCTCTCCATCTAGCCTCGATCCACCCGCTCCTCGTTAACGGCAACCTAACCTGAAAAGGAAGGAAGGAAGAAGGAGGGGGATGAGTGATAAAGATCACCCAGTAAGCATTCCTTACTTCCCTAAAAAACCAAGCAAGCAATATACAATCACAAACATACCTGGCCTTGGCCCTATTCATACATCTAGTCGCTTGCTGAAATCTGAAACTGATTAATCTGATTATCTGAATCTCATTCATTTACTGATATCATTATTATCCATGTCATGATGTGTATGTCATGTCATGCTAACTGAAAATAATTGTAGATGCATACAACGAAATATCTGAATGTACCCGAAGATACCTGTTATGCTGATCAGTCTGATGAACACAGGGATTTGGCATCCTAGTCATATGGGCTGAACAGTCTAGCTATTGGCTAGAAAGTTGAATCTGAATGCTAGATGATCTGACTGGTGTCAAAAGGCTGGATCTGAAATGTTGAATAATCTGACTGGTGTCAGAAAGCTGAATCTCACAAATGTCTACTCAAGTTCACTTATACTCTAACCCGTACATCAGATTCTGAATACTGAAATCTATTAAATTTGGATCCCTTGATCCTTTCTCAAGCTACATGTCATGCTATGGGATGCATATGCAACTTTATTAACTGAATTTCTAATTATTTGATACTTATTTGGCCTTTAAATTGATTTCTCATGCTTTATTAATTAATTTCTAAAAAACTGCTGCTGCACGGGCGTGTGGACAAAGCACACGGGTGTGCAGAGGTCACACACGAGCATGCAGGGCAAAGGCACACGGGCGTGTGCCCAGACGCACGGGGTCGTGCGCTGACCATGTAGCTAGTCGTGCGCGCTTTTGAAATTTTGGGTGTGTTTCATTAAAAAAACTTGCACACGGTCGTGTCCCTCAAGACACACGGGCATGTGTTTACAATTCTGGCCGTGCACACAGCGTGCACACGAGCGTGTTCCTGCAAATACAAGGACCCACGGTCGTGTGTCTTGTTCTCCAATAAGAACACCCGTCTGGAAATTACACAATTCACATGCCAATTCTCAATCAATTTCAAATCAGCTTCTAACACACATTCCCAACACCTCAGTAAACACATTATAAGCATCCAATTCAACATGCATTAACTATCTAAGATTCTACCATGGAAGCACCTCCATTCTCTCACTAAACACATTCAACAAGCATGCATGATTCATGGATGGAAAATTTAACATCTCACATAACAATCATCATCATATAAGCATGCATAAAGCTCATCAACATACAATGGATTCATCCAAGCATCACACTTCATCAAAACAAGCTGGGAATCACAAGGAAGAAGTAAGCGAACACTTACCTCTCGCCATAGCCGCTAGAAGACTATCTTTCCACTAATCTCTTAGCTCTCTCATCGGATTGGGAGCTACTGGAGGTTGAATTTCCTCTTTAAGGTTGGGAGGAGCTGCTGCTGAAATAAGAAAAGGAAAATGGCTAAAGTGGGTGAGAAAATGAACTTAATCTCCCGACTCACTCTTTTATATATGCACTTGCACGGGCGTGCAAGTCAATGTGAACGGACGTGCACATGGAAAAATGAAGATTATTCATTTTTCGTGCTTCGTATGATTGAAACCTCCCTAAAGGAATCATACGAAAATCACACAGGCTCTGAAAACTTACTAACTCACCCCTGAACTCTTCTAGACTCTCAATCTATCTCTGAATTTCATTTCTAACCCAAAAACACTACCCCTAAGGGTTTTTCTAAAATGGGATGCTACAGCCCAAGGGTAGAATTTGTCTTTTAAGCTCTAAGACTAAGGATAAAAAAAAAGATTTAAGTTTTTGAGGGGCGTACGCTCGTGTGTCCCAGACACACACCCGTATGTCAGGTGAGAGGCACGATATAAGTTTATTTTTCTCATATTTTCGCCATTTCATTTCCCTTTAGCTTCTTCTCTTTTCTATTTCTAGCAAACCCTAGGCTAGAATTTATCCTGCCAGTAGCCATTATTCCATTTAGAGATCCAGGAGCTTCGAGAGAGAAAGATCCAGACATAATGACAAGAGGTAAATATTTCTTTACCTCTTTCACTTAGGTTTATAGCATGCTTCTTCTGATTTTGAGCCTTTTGGATGATTACTACATGTTGTGGATGTGTGTTGTTGTGATTTGCTGATGAAATGAGATAATGCATGATGATTTATGAGATTATTATGAAATATATGATGTTTATGTGCTTGGGTATGAATTTATGAGAAATGCATGAGTTTTAGCATGCTTAATGATGAATAAATGAGATAAGAATGCTTATTGACGTGTGTATTTGATGTATGTAAGCTTGATTGAGGAATGGTTGATATTTGAATGAGTTTGAGTGGGATTTTCTAGGTTCCCAGATGTATCTGTAGAATTTGGGTTGAGCACATGATCGTGCACCCAAGTATACACGCCTCTATGGCCTTAATTCTACATGAAACACGGTTTTGCATGACACCCATATACGTATGAAATCCAGACACACGCTCATGTACCCAAGTGCACACGTTTGTGTGTCTAATCCCAATCCTACATGCCCGTATAGGTAAGACACGAGATGATGTTAAGGTAGTTACATGTACGTGTGGTGTAGTACACGATCTTGTGCCTCAGATGCACGCCCGTGTATTTACACCACGCGCCCGTGTAGCTAGCCAATGTTTGTTAAAATTTTTCTAAAAGCTAGCACGATCAAGGACACAGTTTGAACACGATCCCGTGTGCCTTCACGTACGCCTGTGTGCCAAGCATAGCACGCCTGTGTGCCTTAAGAAAAGTTGAGGAACAATTGTTAAGCATTTTAAGCAAAGACAAGCAAACTTAAGCAAATTCTAAGCACGAGAAACTCAAGAATAATAAGATATAATAGCATATCATGCATTATTATTAAGCATTGAGCACGACATGCCACATGAAATGTTTTCAGGAAATGATCTAAGGATCCAAGGATATATTTTAAAAGTATAGATATACGATGTTTCGGACATCAGTTAGAGGTGGATACGAGGGGGTACTTATGAGTTCGCACGCCCACTAGAGAAGGAAACCATCGTTCACTAAAGAGGACATAGTTGTGCACGAGTAGTTTTATCATAAGTTTGAGCTCACACGGCCAAGGTATCGAATCCTTGTATTCATTAATCTGACTAGCATAGTAGAGATATTTTTCAGATACAATACTTTCTGATAAAGTTTTCAGTTATACTATATATATATATATATACAGGATCTTTGAATTAGAGTTTTATATCAGAAAGAAATTTCAGAAAAGAATGAGTTTTTAGAAAATCAAGCCTGAGGGGCAAGTTTATTACTAATGAGCATTTACATGACATCAGAGCATACATATCATGTCATGTACAATATTCATGAGAAACAGATGAGACAAAAGCAAAGCACAAAGCATAAAACAGATGAAACCTCTGAAATCAAGAAATAAAGAATGTAAAAAAATAAGAGATAAGAATGAATGAATAAGAAAATTGTGAAGCAGAGAACAATGAGATTTAAGGCTTGAGATCAGCTTGTGTTCGATGACCTGTCTATGTAAGAGATAGAAGATGTTTACTGAGTGATTTTGTCACTCACCCATTTTCCTTGCTTTCTCTTTGCAGGTCAGTGAGTAGGGCTAGATTCGAGCCGAATCAAATATAAACAATAACATGTTCGTGTTCGGGCTCGTGTTCGTGTTCGTCGAATATTTTTTAACAAAGTTCGTATTCGTGTTCGATTCGTATAACTAAGTTTGTATTCGATTAGTATTCGTATTCGGTTCGTATAATTTATTTTTATATTTATTAAAAATTATAATTAATACAAATAATTAATAAAATTTAATTAAAAAATTATTATTTTAAGTTCGGGTTCGTGTTCGTGTTCAGTTCGCATAGTTCATGTTCGGGCTTGTGTTCACTAAATTTAAAAATTACTGTTCGAGTTCGTGTTCATGTTCGTGTTCGGGTTCATTCGGCTTGTTTTGGGCTCGTTCAAATCGAATTAAAAAACGAATCTAAATATATTCGGTTCGAATCTAGCCCTATCAGTGAATTGGGGACTGAGCAGGAGTGATGCAACTGTCAAATTTTAGGGACATGACTCGACAGCTAGTAGTATGTGTTAGCTTGTATGCTTTGATAATATTTTCCTCATGTATTTATATGTGTGTATTATACTATAGTATGCACTGTGTGGATGACATATTTTATACATGAGCAGTCTGGGAATTTCAAAAAAAAAATTATTATTTTCTTAATTGGCTATAGTATTTATGTTTCTCGCTTTCGTATTCAGATTTTTAAATTATTATGAGTAACAGTTAAGTTTTCTTTTTCTTTGTAGGGATTTCTGTCACAGACACATTTTTAATATAATATTATATATATTTATATATATTTTTTAAACAGTTATGCACAGTAATCTTGTGATGGGGGTCACTACAAGTACTCTAAAAGAAACATAAAATTGTTATGACAGACAACTTTTTTTTTTTAAATTAATAACAAAATTATATTTAATTCTATAAAATAAAATAGTTTGATTAATGTTGCTAGAACAAATTTTAGTAAACATAATAACTTTTCTTCTATATTTTTTTAATAATAATGAATTTTTGTTCGAATTAACCTTTTTTTCGCTTTAACTCTCTGAAGAATGTGTTTTCTTCTATCACCTCAAATGTTTGATCCTAAAATTTGATCAAAAGTTCTATAATAATGTTACAAGATTATCTCAAAAGAGGTGGGCATGATGGGCGATTATATTTTTAAAAATTTTAATGTCGGGTTCGTCCTAAAAATTATTACGCCACATCATCCGGGGAGTACAATCTTATTGCCAGATAGTACATCCCATGTGGGCAGATTTTCCTACTTATCGATCCATTCTATTCTAAGTTTGTGTTTTTTATTAATAAATATTATGAAAGAAATGATTTTAACTTCCGACTGGGACTTGGTCCAATGACCAGCCACCACGTTTAATTTTGTCAGAGGACGGTGGTAACCAACCAAAACATTGTCATGTCTTCGACAAAACTTGAGGCCCATCCAAACTATAGTAAAATTACATGTTCACCCATTAAATTTAAAAAATCAAATTCTCACCCTGCTAACGTAGTCAACATTTTCTGTTGTATTTTGATTAACAAACTAGTATACCCTTATAAATTATATAATTACCAAAATACCCTCTTTAATAGTCTATATATATATATATATATATATATATATATATATATAAAAATTTTGATTGATTTATTAATTTAGAAAATTATCATTCTATTAAGATTAACATTAAGTAGACATTGTATAATTTAAAAATTGAAAGTAAACATTCAAAATCAATAATAAAAATTGGACAAAGTAATTCAATTTGATTAGTCATTGTTATATCAAATACCTCTATACCTAAAATGTTACACTAAAAAATCATAAATAAAAAAATATATATCTTAGAATTAACAAAGGTTATATTTATTCATAGTGTCTCCATATTAATTTTCTTATTCTACAATAACAAAAGCATTAAAATTGTTGTTATATGCTATTAGCATGAACATGCAAGCAAAGTAAGAAACTCAACCAAGAATGGATTCTTAGTAGAAAATAATATTAACATAGTTCATATACGAGTACTGATCCTATCTTTAGCATCTTCTTTATCCTTGTCATCATCTTCATCCTTATCGTCATCCTCAACCATAGGTTCATAAGGAAAAAAACAAATATTATTATGAGTCATCTGGAAGCAAATAACAACTTTTCAACAACCATCACAACAAATCCAAACCCATTAATGTCAAATCCCAAACCAAACAAGAACCATACCCGACTCAATCCAAAATAATGTCAAGCCATTCGAATTGATCTTTTGGCTTTCCACGGTTTCCTATAAGAGTTCATCAAATATCTTAATGAGAGAATGAATTATAAGGCTAATGCTTAGTTTGAGCCTTTTAGTAATGACGTTAAATTAGAGTCATTAGATGGTGATAGAGACGGGGAGAGTGTCCTAGATGGCTTCTTAAAAAACACAAGTCTTGAGTCTTGGATTTTATACTGCTTTCAATTTTTAAAATTTTTCTTTTTCTTGTGCTTTCTTGGAAGCCAAATAATCTTTGTGTGTTTTTTGGCTTCAAATTTGAGGATTTGACTTTGGTTGCTTTCAATTTTTTTTTCTGTTTTATTATTTTTGCTTATGGAGAAATACAAAGAGATAATAAAAAATAAATTATATTATTCTGTTTTGAATGATTGATTTTAAATTTGAAATTATATTGTATTCATTTAATGTTAATCTTAATAGTAGGATAATATTGTAAATTAATAAATCAATGAATTTTAATTTTTTGTAAGTCTATTAAGGAGAGTATTTTAATAATTATAGTTTACAAAGGTATAATAGTTACTTAATCAAAATATATCAGAAAATGTTAACTTAGTTAGTATTGGGCAGGAGTTTATATTTTTAAATTTAATATGTAAAAATCTGTTTGTTTATTATAGTTTGGGTGGGTAATAGTAATTTAGCTTATAATAAAAAAATAATGTGTCACTCCTTTTAATTGTTTCACCAGAGTTGATTCTCTTTATTATTTTTAAAATATCCCACCAAAAGAATTTGTAATTTATTCCATACAAGTTGATTTTATTTTTATTTTTTATAAATAATTTGCAAATAAATTCAATTGATTTGAATAAACTAATTCAAGCCTCATAGAGAGAATAGGAAAATATAAATTTACTATATATATATATGTATATATATACTTCTTTTAAATATTTTATTATATTTAAGAACCGTTAGAGAATAAGATTAGAGTTAAACTGAATTTATCTGAATTTAAATTTAAATTTAATTTAAATAAGCTTAAAATGAATTTAGTTTAAACAATTTAAAATTTAAACTCACAAGTTTAATATTATTTAATTCGAGTGTGAAGAGTGTTAGACTCATCAAATCTATGAACTTACAAAAATTTGATTTGAATTGATTGAAATAACGTTGTTTTGATCAATACATATCAAAATAATATGGTTTTAAGCTTGAGTTTGAACTCGTTAAGAGATTCGGTTTATTCAACTTGACTCATTAAGTTTCGAATTTGAATTCGAATTTTTATTCTCTAGACTCGTTGAACTTGAATTTAAACTCACCTCTTATTAATCAAACTAAACTCAAAAACCCGATTCGATTTGACTTAAATCAAACTATAACATATATTTTTAACATCAAATGTATATATGTTAATTAGTGGTTCAGTTGAGTGAAATTAATTCAACTATAATTTTAACAAAAATTATGAATCAGAATATTATAATTAAACAAGTGACAAGCAAACATATCTTGGAGAATTTGTATGGTAGTAATATTTAGAGGAAGCCAACAATGAAGCTTGTAATTATGATAATGTAGATTATAGAATCTTGGAGAATTTGTTGAGTGTGTATCTTAAGAACACAATAATTCATTCTTCTCTTAATCATCATCCCCATCTTTCAACAGCCTCTCTCAATCTGTAAAGTAACCGCGTTAGACCCGGTCCATTACTCTGTTCATCAATCTCTTAACCTTTTCATTCCTTTTATTGACGTCCATCCCTCTCTCTCCTGCTTTCTCTTTTAGGGTTTTGATTCTTTCATAAAGAGCCAGCTATTGTTCGCCATGACTCCCGTCAGGAACAATCTGGTGCCTCCTGGCCTTGTGTCTAATCTTGAAGAGGTGCTTCTGAGCAAGAAGAAGAAGAGCAATAACAATGACGATAATGAGCAATCAAAGGATGACACGTCTGATTCCACTGAACCTTCCACCTCTGATTCTGATAGTTCCAAGCCTGTTGTTTTGGTCACTAATGCCGATGGAATTGAGTCCCCTGGCCTTGTTTATCTCGTTCAAGCTTTGGTTAATGAAGGCCTCTACAATGTTCATGTTTGCGCTCCTCAATTGTGGGTTTATTTTCTTCCATTTCTTTGTTTATATTTATGCTTTTTTTTATTTTTTTTATTGAGGTTTAAATTTTAGCATCTGGGTTTTGTTAAATTTGTGATTTTTCTCTTTGTTGGTTTGTTTGATCATATGGGTTGTTCGTAATTTATGTATCTTTATTCTGTATTTTGTTGCTTGTTTGTCTCTATTTTTTTTTATCTGGTTACTTGTGGTTTGTTTAGATTACAAATGCCTTTTGTGTTTGTGTGTGTGTGTATATATATATATATATATATATATATATATATATATATTATGCTTTTTGTTCCTCTCAATAGTTGTATTTGAGGATATGATTTCACTGTCCAATTTGATTCTTTATTGGACCTTCTTGTGTTTCTCAATTGATTTTGATATTTACGTGTGTCATAAGCTTTTCTTTGTGTTATTAGTATTGTACTTTGGAACATTTTGGTGATTTGTTAGCTTGTGAATGGATTGCTTTAGGGACAAATCAGTATCCGGTCATTCTGTGACTCTGCGAGAAACTATTGCAGTTAATTCTGCTGAAATCGATGGTGCCACAGCGTATGAAGTTTCAGGTATGGCTGCAGATATATATCATTGTAACTTTTCATGAAAGATGCTGTAGTATGATGTTATTCAATGAGGATGTAATGTCATCCTAGTTACCTTATATTTGAAAAAATTAAGCTGTTTCTATCATTCAATTATGGGTCATATGTATTTCATTTATGCTATTCTTGTAAGATTGAGTATTTCTGATGGGACTTATTGTTTTTCCTAGTAAATAATGAATTTTCTCCTTTTTCCTTGACTGGTGATGAACTGTTATAATTTCTCAATAATGTTTGCACTGTTTTATGGACTTAATGTGTGAATTTGCTATGGTTTCTGTTATTAAGTTCTGCTTGTTGGTTGTAATATAAATTTTGCTGTTGGTGCTTGTCAAACAGGGACTCCTGTGGATTGTGTGTCGCTAGCATTATCTGGGGCTCTCTTTTCCTGGTCAAAGCCTGAGCTGGTTAGTGCTTGTATACTGTCATCCTTGTTTGTTTAAGCAGTTTTCAATTTTAAGCGATTTTCTCAGAGTTTTTATGTGTTATGATGTTCAGGTAATTAGTGGAATCAATCGAGGATCAAGCTGTGGTCATCACATGTATGTTGTTTACATATGCCCTTGTTATATTCCAATTAGATTATGTACTCATTTATAACTTGTCATTCAGGATTATATTTGGAATCATTTGCTAGTTTATGTGATTGGTTTTGAATATATACCACCTAGTGAATATTGCTAAAGAGCTGTGATTATAATCTCTGGTTAATCCATCCGCTTCTTAAATGGAAACTGAAATTACTTATGTAACTTTGAAATTCACCAGATTCTACTCAGGTGTGGTTGCTGGAGCTAGGGAGGCATTAATTTGTGGAGTACCATCTTTGTCTATATCCCTGAACTGGCAAGTGTCCTTTGTTATATGGGATGTAATTATAGTTCTTTTAAATCATTGATAACTTAGTATTTGGTTTTTTTGTTCTTTGATAGGAAAAAGGACGAAAGCCAAGAAACTGATTTCAAGGATGCAGTCACTGTCTGTTTACCTTTGATTAATGCAGCTATTAGAGATATTAAAAAAGGAGTTTTTCCCAAGAGTTGCTCTCTGAATATTGAAATCCCTACAGCTCCATTGACCAACAAGGTTTGCACTCAAAAGTAGTCTATAAAAAATATTGAATTTTACTAATGGTTCTTTTGTGTTGGGCTATAGTTATGACTGTAACTTTTACATGAACGGATGAGATGATTTTGGCGGGATTGGGGGAAAGGGGGGTTAGTTTTAGTGAGGATGGCAGCTGGTCTGGTTTGGGATCCATAGTCAAAATCTTCAGTTGATCCATCTTCATCTACCACTCTATAGAGCTGACAGTTTATCCTTTTAAAGCACAAATTATTTTTCCCTTTTCTCAGCCCCTTTTTATCTGTCTTTTTCCTTTAACTTTCCTTTATTTTGATCTCTCTGATTGAAACTTTTTCCTTCTGTTTCTCCTGATTCCTGTTCACAAAATTTCCTTTTTTCTACAAATTATTAAAGAGCATGAATTTTTCCTTTTCTACTTAGCCCAGCGGCTTCTTGTTATTGCCATGCATGTATTTCCTTTATTTGGCTTGAAGTTACATGCATAAGCATCAAATTCCTGTTTTGTACCAACTTACTTGATCGCATTGCAAGGTTATATTCTGTATGGGCTTTTATTTATACTGTGATTTCCAATGTTACCATTTTTTTACATTTTATGGCTTACTGATATTTGTATTGTTTTATCTCATGCTTGACAGGGTTTCAAATTTACCAAGCAAAGCTTGTGGAGATCCACTCCTAGCTGGCTAGCTGTTTCAGCAAAGCGGCATCCTGCTGGTGCGCATTTCATGTCTAACCAACAAAGTCTTGGCATCCAGCTTGCACAGCTGAGCCGAGATGCCTCTGCTGCTGTGAGTGGCTTACATAAATTGCGTTCTACCTATTTTCTTTTTGTTTGGAATGCATATTTTATATCCTTAGTGTCCATGGCAAGAGATTGACAGCTTGTGTTTCCCCCAGGGTGCAGCTCGCCGTATAAGTACACAAAAGAAGAATGTGGAGATTGAATCAGTTGGAGCTGCTGGCGAACCTGATACAAACCGGGTCAAGAAGTTCTTCCGACTAGAGGTAAATAAATTTTTTACCACTGAGATTGAATTTCAAAACTGCTCTTGTCATAGGGAATAAAGTAAATTTAGCCTGGGTCATTCACAAAACAATTTTTAGTTTTAAATTTACCCCTGAACTGAGTCGACCATGGTTACCTGCAGTTTCTGGATAAGGAGCAGGAAGATACAGATGAAGACCTGGATTTCAGAGCGCTTGAAAATGGATTTGTAAGTTAAAGCTGTCTTTACCTGTGATGCAGTGAGATGCATTTCATCATGTACTGTAAAGTTCCATTGAAACCCGAATGGTCTCATTTCATGATACTCATTTCTGTGGTTACCTTGCTTACATTACCAAACCGGCATCCATTATTGAAATTGACACTGTTCATTTCCAACTACGGATCCGATCATTGCAATGTTCCAGAAATTACTACCAATCTCACTTCCTTAATGTGCTAACTTTTGCTTGAAATAATAGGTGGCAATAACTCCTCTATGGCTTCAACCACAAATCGAGTCTGATACACTAGCAGCCGCATCAGAATGGATCTCGACTGCAGTTAACACAAGCAGTGATGAGCAAAGTTCTACACAAACATAAGAGAGATTCATTTGTACACAGTTTGATAACCAATTGTTTTTTTCGTAGTTTGTATTTTTTTTTGGTGGCATTGGCATTTGGGTGGGCTTGTTTGTCTTCGTTGATACAGAAAATGTAATTGCAAACGGCCGGGTGGTAAATTTATATGCAATATTGTTGCTTAATTAATTTTGTAGTTTGTGGACAAAAAATGTCATGTTGAATATGCAATTTGGTTGAAGTTTGAAATATTTTGTTTATCAATGAAAATTAATTATCTATTTTGTTTTTTCAAGAACAGCTATTTTCCATTTGAATTATGCTAAAACAAGAAGTTTCTATTTTTGTTGGTTTATAAAATATATAAATATTACAAGCTTAATATCGCATACGTTTATAAACTTAAAAATTTATTACTTATATCGTTATCTTCAATTAAAAAAAAATCAAAACTTTGACTTTAATTATTCTCAAAGTTGTAATTATATTAATTATAATTAAAATTAAGATTAAAATTACATTATAATAAAATGATAAGATTAGTTAAAATCACATCAGTGTGGTACAACTAAATCAAAATCACTCTAAGTCGGTGTGATATGATTGAAGTCTCACCATGTTAGGCGATTTTGACATTTCAGTGCAATCCCAAATAGAATCAACAATATGATTACTTAGTTTAACTTTAGATGACATTCCATCATCAATATCTGTTTTAAATTTTATTTTATTATAAAATAAGGATGACAATGCATTTAACAAAGTTTGTGGGTAAGTTATTTATCTTTAATGAATATTAAAAGTTATGAAGAGCATTTTTATTTTTTCAATATGTTCTTAAAAATCAATTAATTTTAGTAATAATATTTGATGAAAATATCTCATTTTTTAATTTCTAGGGTAGAAATTTGTTGTTTTGGTATAGTTATAGTCATTCTCTCATTATTTCATATAATAACTGTAATAGTCTGAGGGTAGAATTGTTTTTTTAGACTTGAAATCAGGGTTAAAAATGAGATTTTGTGTTAGAAAATAGATTTATGAGGGTTCAGGGGTAATTTAGTCATTTAAAAGTTATATGTGGTTTGTGCGTGGGTATTATTGGGAGGATATTCCATGTATGACATGGAAAGCAAGGAAATTTGTGATTTCCATGGGACATACGATTGTGTGTCGTGTTATTTAGCATATATACTTTTATTTTTTTAGATTTTGTGTAGTTCCAGCTTTCATCTTCTTTTTCTCCTTCTTCTCTAGTGAACCCTAGAGTAGTAAAAAGAGATTAACCAACATTTCATCAACAGATTAGAGATCTAGAAACCCTTAGAAAGAGAGAGAGAGAGAGAGAGAGAGAGAGAGAGAGATAGATCAGTAGCTATGGCTAAAGGTAACTGTTTCCTTACCTTTTTCACCTTGTTTCATAGCATCTTCTCCCTGTTATTTGAATCATATGGATGGTTACTTCTTGCTTAACTTGTTTGAGCATGTGAATGATGATTTAGAAACTGATTGAGTGGTTGATTTCATGATAATGTGTATATATGTCTTCATACATGTGTTTCATGCTTTATTTGTGAGATATGATGAGATTGATATGAGATTTTAATGTATATATTGATGCTTGTTGAGTCCTTGAGCTATATTGGTGATAGATTTTGAGTTGGAAAATGTTTGGATGAGATTAAGTTGAGCACACGATCATATACCCACAGGTGCATGACCATGTGGCCTTATTTATGCATTAACACAACCTTGCATGGTAGCCATGCATGTTTGGAAAACCCAGACACATGCCTATATGCCGAGCATATGCCAATGTGTTCATTTTCAATTTCACATGCTTGTGTAAGTAGGACACAAAAGTGTTGTATGTGTAGCTACACACTCGTGCAAGTGTGAGACACGGTTTGTGCCTTGATGCATGCCTGTATGTTTTACACCACATGATCGTGTGACCAGCCAAAGTCTCATGTTAAAATTTCAAAAGCTAGCATGACCGAAAGCAGGACTCATGCACGGTCTCGTGTGTTGCACTACATGCCCGTGTGTTGAGTAATACATGCCCATGTGCCTTAGTAAGCACACATAATAAATTCTAAAGCATTCTTAAGCTATTCTAAGCTACTTCTAAGCATATAGAACCCCAATAATATCAAGATAAAACCATATATCATGCATGGTTAGCAATATATAGCTTGACATGCCACATCAGAGTTTTCATAAAACAGATCCAAAGATCTAATATCATATTTTAAAATATAAATATACGATATTTCGAACATCAGTTAGAGGTGAATACAAGGGGGTGCCTGTGATTCGTATACCTATTTGAGAGGAAAACTAACGACTGTTAGAGAGGACATGGTTGTTGACTAAGCTCGTGACAAAGAATGTTGGTTGTGTATTAGTAGATTTCAGTAGGATTGAACTCACGCAGTCAAAGTACTAAATCCTTGTATTCATCAGTCTAGCCAGCATAACAATTATTTTTTGATATAGTATTTTTACATTCAAATTTTCAGTATATACTATATATATATATATATATATATTCAGGATCTTCAGATCATAACTTTTATTTCAAAAAGAGTTATTAGAAAACCATGTCCAAGGGCAAGTTTTATGACTATTCAACAGACACATGACATTAGCGCATGTATATCATGTCATGTATAACATTTTTTAAGATATAGAATTATATCAAAACAAAAGATACTTCAGAAAATAGAAATATCACATAGATAAAGAATAAATAAAACATTAAAGCAAAACATAATGTGATAAGCCACGAGTAAGACTAAGCTTGAAACCTACTTGTGTTAGAGAAAAGAAATGCTTGCTGAGTGATTTTATCACTTGCCCCTTTTTCTTGCTTCCTTCTTGCAGGTTAGTGATTCTTGGCTGAGCCAGAGACGGAAGGCTATGAGCTTTGGTGTTACGGGTTGGCAGTAGATAACATGTTCATGACTTAAATACTTTTGTACAGTTTTGACTAGTGCTTATGTGTGTATTATATTGTTATGTTGTATACATAGTATATTTTGTAAATAAGAAAATTGGGAAGTTTCAATCCATGATCAATGTTTTCTTATTGTTATCATTAGTAATTTATAATTACATCTTCCGCATAAAAGTTTTTAATTCAGTAGTAGCTTTTATCGTAAGGATTCCGATCATAGATTTGTTATTAGTATAATATTATTACTAAATAGTAGTTTATAGTGGCCTGTGGTGGGGACTCCTATAGTGTTTGGTATTAGAGCATGTCTGATTCATATTTTCAGAGAAATATGTTTTTACATGCATTGTTTTCCAGAAATTGCATGAGCTAGAGGTAGCGTATCCCAACAGTGATTACTCGTGTCCTTTTAGTGTAAGTATTATAGTGTAAGTTTCAGTTTTTTTTGTTAGATGTTAACCCTTATGTGTTGTGATTCTTTAGATAGAAAATCTCATCTATCTAGATTCATAGATGATGAGAGTAGTGTGTTCGTAAGACCTATGAGTGCCAAGGATGCTAAAGGGTCTTAGCATTCTTGGGTATTCCTTAGACTAGATGATGCTAGAAAAATAGGAAGAAAAGTTATGAGGGAAGGGTTACAGTATGCAGATAGGGTAGAGGCCCAAGAGTTTATCAGAGGTTAGTCCAATCAAAGGCAAGGTAAAGGTTATTTTGATTAGATTTCATAAGTTCTGTTCATCGATCGACATCATGGATAAAAGATTGAGGATAAACTTATCATATTGGAGTTAACTAATTTTGACATGATCTTAAACAAAGATTTCCTAAGTAATTATGGGGTGGAGATAGACTGCAGGAGAAAAAATGTTAGACTACAGTTAGACCTTGATCAATTTGTGTTTGGAGAGAAGAGAGTGGAGACCATACTGATTTCTTGTATTCCAGTGAAGAGACTATTAAGTAAAGGTTATTGTTGGACCCTTATGGATTTTGAATTGATGCAAAACATATGTTAAAATATCTAACTGGTCTATGCATGTGTTGAACATGATAAATAAGACCAAAATTTTTTATTTTTATAGAATTTGCATGACACACGACCGTGTGTCAATGAAGCACGACCGTGTGTAAGCTTAGAATACAACACACACCTTAGTTGAGTCGTGTAGAGCGTCCGTGTGCGAAGAAAGCAGGACACACGACCGTGTGTTTTTTGAGCACACGACTGTGTATCAATAGAGTGAAGGATGCACACTCCCGTGTATATCCAACCGTGCCCATGTAAGAAAGAACCTACTAGAGACACGCTCGTGTAGCTACAACACACGCCCGTGCTATCGTGTGACCTTCTAAAATTCTGGAGAGCTGAAACTTCAAGGACACACGACCGTGTGTGCATGGACACACGCTCGTGTGTGTGCGCACGATAGGAAAATTATGACCGTTGAAAAGTGTAGAACAAAGGGAGCACGACCGTGCAAGAGAAGGACACGCCCGTACAACTTTCCTTTTCCTGAAAGTCTCTAACGACTCTCAAATCATCCCAACGATTACTTCTTTCCAATTTCCTATAAATTGGAGATGATTTGAAGATTGAGGGGTTAGAGAACCAAACCAAAGACTATTACTCTTTCATTCTCTAATTCTTCTCCAAACTTCTCTCACAAAATCACACTTGTAAATTTCTTAGAGAGAAACCTTGAGAGCATATTGTAAATCAGCCTTGTGAGGCAAAATATTGTAATTTTCCACAAACCCTTGGGCGCAATCCTGTGAAACTAGTATGTGACGTAATCCCTATTAAAACTAAGTTAAGGGCGCAATCCCTTGTATCAAAACTAGTGTGAAGGGCGAAATCCCTTGTTGAAAAAACTATTGTAACTTTGGGTTAAAGTTAGTGGAAGGAAAATCTTCAAGCGGGGTTGCTTGAAGTAATGGACATAGGAGGCGTGAAAAAGCTCCGAACCACTATAAATCGACTGAGCATTTCTTTCCTTTTACTCTCTTTATTTATACTTGCTTAGTCGAATATTTATATGTGCTTAATTGTATTGATATATTTGAATGTTTGAGTTGGTAGAATAGGAAAAGTTTTTAAAATTGTAAAATATTCTTAATTAACCTATTCACCCCCCTTTAGGTTATTTGCCATTTAGCTTTTGGGGTTTTACAGTTATGTAAGATACTTGGCTAATTTAATAGTGTGATTAGGCTAAGTATCGAGGAGGTGCCTATAGTAAAAGAGTTTCCTAATATGTTTCAGAGGATTTGCTAAGGTTACCTCCTGAGAGGGAGCTGAAGTTACTTCTTGGTACAACTTCTATCTTTAAGCCTATGTATCAGATGACTCTCGCAGAGCTTCAGAAGTTGAAAAAGTAGCTTTAGAAGCTTATAGATAAAAAGTTCATTAGGCCAAGCTGTTCTCTTTAAGGTGGGTCAATTTTATTTGTAAAAAAGAAAAATGGATCCCTATGTATATACATAGAGTACAAAAATTTAAATAAGGTGACTATCAAGAATAAGTATCCATTGTAACGACCCTGCCACAAGTGTAGCATCCCAGGTTAGAAAAACCCTTAGGGGTAGAGTTTTAAGGTTAGAAATGAGATTCAGGAATAGATTGAGAGTGTAAAAGAGTTTAGGGGTGAGATGGTAAGTTTTCAGAGTTGTGTGGCCTTCGTATGATTTTTTTAGGGAGGTTTTAATCATGCGAAATGTGAGAAATGAATTTCCTTCATTTTCCCATGTGCACGCCGTGCAGGCAGGTAAAAAAAAGAGAGACGGGAGATTAAGTTATTTCTCACCCATTTCAGTCGATTTCTTCTCTTTGTTTTAGTAGCTCCCAACCCTAGACAAGAAATCCAGCTTCCAGTAGCTCCCAATCCAGCGAGAGAAATAAGAGATTAGCTTGAGAGAAAGATTTCCAGTAGCCATGTCAAGAGGTAAGTGTTTCTTACTTCTTTCTTGTGTTTCCCAGCTTGTGATTGATGATTATAGATGTTTGGGAATGTGTGTTTACGTTTCCAGTATGTTATGTGATGTTTGCATGATGATATGTGATGAAATGATGAGTTAGATGATGATTTCCACCCTTGAACCATGCTTGCTTTGCTTGTGTGTGTTTATGCGAGAGAAATGATTTATTTTCATGGTGGAATGAGCTGGGAATGAGGAATGATGAAATTGAAGTGATAAGCATGCTTATAAAAGTACCGATAATGCATGTTTCAAGTTAATTTGTGTTTGGTTGTGAAATGGTTGAGTTTCCTGCATTTCCAGGCAGGTGCTCGTGTTACAGAACCAAACGCACGCCCGTGTGCCCGTATGAGCATGCCCGTGTGTCTTTGATTCTGCAAGGGCACGCTCGTATGCATGAAGTGCGCACGACCTGGATGTAGAGGACATGCCCGTGTGTCCTAAGGAGCACAACCGTGTGCCTGCTTTTCAGTAGAAATAGCCAGGAATTTTAGAAGCGTGCATGATCGGCTACACAGCCAGTGAACGACCCCGTACATCTGGGCACACACCCGTGTACCTTGCCCACCACCCGTGCAGCTGCAGAATTTTCCCAGAAAAGGTTTAAAATGAAATGTAAAGGATGGGTAACCTTTCCGATGGCTAATATGCATCAGATAAGCAAGATATCAGATAATTAATGCTGCATGAGCATACTAGACCATGACATGTAGCCTGAGAGAGGATCGAGAGATCTGAATTAAGTAGTTTTTCGTATTCAGAACCTGATATAAGGGTTAGAGTTTGGATGAACTCGAGAAGGCATCTGTGGAATTCAGTTTTTTGACACCAGTCAGATTGTCCAACAGCATTACATTTTTAGCTTTCTAGCCAGTAGCTAGACTGTTCAGCCTACATGGCCAAGATATCAAATCTCTGTGTTCATCAGCCTGATCAACATAGTAGGTACCTTCAGGTACATACAGATTCAGATGCATGCATCATAAGTCATTTTCAGTTTCTAGTTTAACATGACATGACATTTATATCATGACTTACATTAATAATGATATTCAGTAATCAGTAAGTAATCAGATAACAGAATAAGAAGTAACCAGTACCAGCAAGCAACTAGATGATTGATTAGGGCCGAGGCTAGGTATGATTGTTTCTGTGTGTTGCTTACTTGGGTTGAGGGAAGTAAAGAATGCTTACTAGGTGATCTTTATCACTCATCCCGTTCCTTCTTCCTTCCTTCCTTTTATAGATGTGCGTGCTATTGGCGAGGAGTGGGTGGACCGAGGCTAGCAGGAGAAGACCCCACACACAGTTTTCAGTATGTAAATGTATAGTTTTGGACCTGTTGGGTCTTGTAATGTAAATGTATATACTCAGATGTAAAGAACAATGTACAGAACAGTTACATATATATATATGAAAAGGCCATTATGGGCTCATTGTATATTGTATATTCAGTTTTCAATATCAGCTTCCGCTTTTGCAATATAATTAACAACAAGTTTTCTTTTCGTAGGATTCCCATTGCGTATACCCGGATTTTCAGATTATTAATAAAAGAACTATATTACTCAACAACAGGGGTACGTGTGGCGGCATGTCCTACAATAGGTCACTGTGTGCTGCGGAAAATAATATAAATCATAAGTAGAATATACCTGTGATGGAGATCTTTACGGTAAAAACTGCTACTACTGATTTAAAACTTGTATGAAAACTATACATAATATCATTTACTGGAATAGTAAATAGGAAGTATTGAACATGCATTTAAAATCCCAAGTTCTCTTTATGTATGAACATGTTATTCGTACAATAGGCATTTAAAATATAATACATACATATGCAAAAGTAAAATTGAATAAAAGCATGCGAGCTAAACATGCTAACTACTACCAAGCCACATCCTCAAAATTTGATAGCTGCCTTGCTCCTTCTCAGCCCTTGAATCACTGACCTACAACAAGGAAACAAGAAAAGAGGGGTGAGTGATAAAATCACTCAGCAAGTATTTCCTATCTCAAACACACTCAGGTCCAAGTCTTAGCTAACTACGTGACTTATCATGTCATTTTTACTTTATTATATTCCTCATTTCTTTATTATCTTAACTTTCTGGAGTGCAACTGTTTTTTGTATCATTCATTCTTATTCTGCTCTATTTCTCATGATATACTGCATATGACATGAAATGTGTATACTGAAAAATTATAAACTTGCCTTTGGGCCTGATATTCAGAAAACTCTTTCTAATGTAAAAACTGTGATCCAAAGATCTTGAGTATATATACATATAATATACATTGAAAATTGAATTAGAAAGTATTATATCTGAAAATATCTACTGTGCTGGTCAGACTGATGAATACAAAGATTCGACACCTTGGCCGTGTGAGCTCAATCCTATAATAAAACTACTCATGCACGACCAGCACTCTCTCTAACGAGCTTGGTTAAAGACTATGTCCTCTCTAGCAGACATTGGTTTCCCTTTCTAACAGACGTGTGAACTCACAGGTGCCCCCTCGTATCTACCCCTAACTGATGTATGAAACATCATATATTCATACTGTAAAATCATGCTATTGGATCCTTGGATCTATTTTTTGAAAACTCTGATACGACAAGCCGTAATCTATGCTGATAATCATACATGATATATTGTTTATATCTTCTGATTACTGAGTTTTGTGTGTTTAGAAATGGCTTAAAGTGGCTTAGTTTCTCTTTAAAATCTTTTTTCTGTTTTTCTTAAAGTGCACGAGCATGTGTCACTAAGCGCACGGGCATGTCTGAAGGCACACAGGACTTGTGCTGGGCATGTTCTCGGTCACGCTAGCTTCTAGAACATTATCAAACTTTGGCTGGCCACACGGGCATGTGGTGCGAACACAGAGTGTGCATGCAAGGCACAAGGTCATGTCTAACACTTGCACAAGGTCATGTTTAACACTTACACAAGCGTGTAGCTGCCCCTAACACTCATGCGTCTTGCTTACAAAGACATGTAGAATTGGGAATGAACACATGAGCGTGTGTATTAACTGCACGGGCGTACATCTGGATTTTTATAAACACACAGGTGCCATGCAAGACCATGTTCATGTAGAAATGAGACCACAAGGATGTGCATCCTCGGGTATACGATCGTGTGCTCAACTCATATTCTACATAATACATCTGGAAAACCATAAATTCCACTCAATTCTCTTTTAAACTCAACCCAATCAACAATACACACTCAAGGCTATTGCTAGCATGCATATATTCATCACAAACTCATCTCAATCATGCTATATCTCATAAATAAAGCATATAACATAGGTATACAAAGAAATATACATGAAATCATAGAATTAGCTAATCAATCATCCAATAATTCATCATCTCAAAGCTCAAGCATGTTGATAAAACTTCAAATAAGCACACAAGGGTTCTCAAAAACTCAAAATGGCAAGACATATTGTGAAACAAAGTGAAAGAGGTAAGGGAACACTTAACTTTAGCCATGGAAGTTGGATCTCTCTCTCTAGGAGCTTTTGAATCTCTAATCTAGAGCTAGACTGCTGGAGGATCTCTCTCAATCATCTTAAGGTTCAATGGAATTGAGGGAAGAAAAAGGAGAATGAAATGGTGAAAGCTGGAAAATACACGGAATTGGAAAAATAAAAGCATTTATGGCTAATTAACTCGACACACGGTCTTGTGTATAGTAAAAATCTCAATTTTTGCTCCCTTCGTGCCATACATGAAATATTCTTCTTAGAATATCCATATATAAGCCATAAAAGACTTCTAAATGACTATTCTACCCCTTAACCCTCTCAAAATTCATTCTAACTAGAAATCTCTCTTTTACCCTTAAATTCTAAGCCTAAAAGGACAATTCTACCCTTGGGCTATTACATCAATTACCTAGGATTGATGACTTATTTGATCAGTTGAGTGGAGCTGTCATGTTCTCTTAACTTGATTTGAGGTCTGGGTATCATCATGTGAGAGTAGTAGATAGAGATATACCTAAGATAACTTTCAGGACGAGGTATGACTACTATGAGTTTGTGATGATGCCTTTTGGGTTGACGAATGCTCTTGCAGTGTTTAATGTAGTGACTGTTGCTATATATTACTGTAGACTAATTTTTTTTTAATCGAAAAATATATCTTTAATATATAGTAGTAGGTCTTACGCTGACTGTTTTTTGAAAATATGTGAAAGTTAGATTAGAAATTTGTGATGGGAAACTAAAACTCACTGTACAGTATCCCGAAATAAAATTCATATTCACTATATAATAATAATATCTAAAAATATAGAAGATACTGTACATCCTGTATGCGTGAGCAATACAAAGTATTCGCGTCACAAATATGCTATCTGCTAAAAACTAAACATCTATATACATATACATATGTAAACTGAAAACTCGAGTAAATCCACTCAAGCTATATCCCACACTTTAGCCATCTCGTGCTTCTAGCTCAGCAGCCCAAAACACAAACCTACAAGAAAGGAAATTAAAGGGGATGAGTGACAAGTCACTTAGTAAGCATCTCTTACCTCTACCCTCGGGTAGACTCTATACTAAGCTACTGTTGACTAGCTGCCATATAGATAAACTTAACTAGTTCCTACTAGCCTAATAACTTCTTCTGATCATCTTTCAACATTTATTATTCATCTTGCTTTTCTTATTAATTTCTGAAACCTGGAGTACTTTTGAGTTCTCTTAAGATTAATTGTACTCTTTTATTTCTTTACTTCTGATGTATATCGTGCAATTTAATCTTTCTTTTATTTATTTTCTTACATGTTCCTGGTCTTACTGTCTGTATACTTTTCCATGTCATGTAATATGTATCATGGTATGCTGAAATCATGCTATTTGCCCTTGGGCCTGTTTATTGAAAATCTTTTACTAAAACTATTATTAGGATCTGAAGATCTAAAACACTGAAATGCTGAATAAAATTGTTTCGAAAATCTTTGTATCTAAAGATACCTGCTATGCTGATCAAACTGATAAATACAAAGATTCGATATCATGACCATATGGGTTGAACCATACTAGCAAAGTGCCAGTAACCTAAAATATCCTACCATACTAGTCCTCAGACCAGTAAGCTAAAATCTAACTAATCTAACCAAAGTCAGAAAGTTGAAATCCCACAAATACCCATCGTATTCACCCTTAATGCTGAAAATTGATGCAAGTAGATCACTTGATCTATTTTCTGAAAATACTATTTAGTATGCTATGTTGAATGATGCTATTTATGCATATTATCTTATTAATTCTCTTCTCTCTCTTATTACAATTTATCTTACTGAATCAACTATTATAGTTCTATTTTGTGTTTCTTACTGAAGCTTTTAGTTCTATGTATTCTTATTTTTATGCTGTTTCTGTAACTTATTAATAAGTTTTGTGTTCTATTATACTTCTACTAGCTTTGTCTCTGTTTTCCTGTTTCTATTTTGTTTCTCTTTATACTCATACTGTTTCTGTTTCTATTTCTATTTCTGTATTTATTTCTGTTTTCTAATCATAATCTATCATTAAATTATACTTTTTTAGTCTGTTGATGAGTGTTCTTGTACTATTGTGAGATTAAAGTGTGATTTTGGAAAATATCTTATCTTTTCTCCTTTCTTTTTTTTCCTTTCTTTTCTCTTTTCCTTTTTCTTTATGTTTTTAACTTTTATTTACACTGTTTTGTTGCTTTTACTAAGTGCACGTGCATGTGCAAGAAGACATATAGGCATGTGCAAGAAGACACACAGGTGTATAGGGGAATACATGGGACCGTGCACAAGGCGTGTGCTAAGGCGTGCTAACTTCTAAAAATAATTCTACTAAAAAGGCTTATTGCATGGGCATGTGTTTCGGGATACATGGGCTTGTGGAAAGAAACACATGATCATGTCCCTACATACACGGGCATGCAACAACACATATAACACTCCCATATTATGCATACATAGGCGTCTGGAGTTGGGAGCGAGCGCACGGGTGTGTTCACCGCTAACATGGACGTGTGTTCAGACTTGTCCAAGTGTGCATGACAACCATGCACGAGTGTGTTATTGCTGAAATGGGACTACATGGGCATGCATCCATAAGTACACGGGCGTGTGTCTACCATACTTCAATGTTAATATGCTTAGGAAACCCAGAATCCCAGCCAAACTCTCCCAATCACAAAATCTCTCTAAAATAAACTCATTCTAGCGCACAAATAAGCAACCACACATTTCAATCATAATCTCAACATCTTAAAATCATGCTAAATCACTAAATGAACTCATTTAGGGATTTACATGCCAAGAAACAGGAAAGAAGTAAGAAAACACTTACCTGAAGCTACTAAGATCTTTTATCTCTCTATCTCAAACTAAATCCTGGCTGGGTTAGCTGTTAAAGCTAACTTTTACCTCTAAAAATGGCAAAGGCTCGCTGGGAAGGATGAAAAAGAGAAAATGGGTAAGTTGGCTGAAACACGAAACTCCTCTTTATATAGTTCTGCGACCCAAAAAAGACATACGATCATATACCACACAGGCACATAGTCGTGCTCTTCACATAAGGCACATACACGGGCATATATCAAGCACAACCCATATAAAGCCTCTCTGAAAAGACTATTCTACCCCCAAAACTCACTGAGGCTAATCTCTGATTATGAAACCTCTCTTCTAACCCTGATCAAAAGATTCAAAGACTATTCTAACCTTGGGCTATTACATTTAAGAACTTGATGAATTGAGTTTTCTAAAATAGTCTAGATAAATTTGTTGTTATTTTTATCGAAAAAATCTTAGTTTACTCAAAGAGTGTAGAGGAGCATGATGAGCATTTAACGTTTGTTCTTCAAAGGATGAGAGATAACTTTACGCCAAATTTAGTAAGTATGAGTTCTAGTTAAGTAGTATGTCATTTATTGGCATATAGTTTCAACAGTTGGTAATTCTATAGACCCAAGTACGGTAGAAGTTATCTTGAGTTAGCCAAGGCCAAGGTCACCTAAAAAGGTAAGGAGTTTTTTTGGGTTAGCTAGTTGTTATAAGAGGTTTATTAAGGGATTTTCTAGCATAGCCAGACTATTGACTACTTTGACTTAGAGAGAGACACCTTTCGTGCAGACCAAAAAGTGTATGATAAACGATTTCATGAGTTAAAACAAAGGTTGACTAGTGCCCTAGTTTTGGCATTGCCTCAAGAGGGAGTTGATTTTGACATTTATATGGATGCTTCCTACTAGGGAATTGGAGTATTATTGATGCAATAGAGGAAGATAATTGCCTATGCCTCTAAGCAATTAAAGGACTATAAGTTGAGATACTTTATTCATGATTTGGAGTTAATTGCAGTAGTGTTTGCTTTAAAGATCTGAAGATATTATCTATATTGTGTTAGACATTACCTGTAGAAAATCAGAGTCTCAAATACTTTTTCACAGAAAGAGAACTGAATATGAGACATCAGAGATGGTTAAAATTGGTAAAGGATTATAATTGGGAGATTCATTATCATCTAGATAAAGCTGATGTAATAGCTGATGCTTTGAGTAAGAGAGTAGCTTTATCCATCATTTCAATCCAGAGAGAGTTACAGAATAAGATTGCCAGAGAGGATATTGAGATAGTGACAATTGGGTTCTCTAGACTTTAGATTGCATTCATGTTACTTAATGATATCAAAGCTAGGCAAATGACAGATATGTGGGTTCAAAGTATGGTTCAGAGGGTCTTTGAGGGTACAACATTAGATTTTAAGATCAAAGATGAGATTTTGAGGTTTAAAATGAGATTCTAAGGTTCAAAGACAAGGTTTATGTTCCAGAAGATGTAGAGTTGAGATAGAGAATTTTATCAAAAGCTTATAGTAATTTTATTTAAAATATCCAGGCTGCATAAAGATGTATCAAGATCTCAAAAGAATGTTTTGGTGCTCTGGTGTGAAGAGAGACATTATAGATTTTGTAGCTAAATAGTTGACTTGTCAACAGGTTAAGATAGAGCATTAGAGACCTTTTGGGTTATTACAATCTTTGAGGATTCTTGAGTGAAAACGAGAGAGTATTTCCATGGATTCTATATTATGATTTTCTAAAGTATAATATGGGTATAATAGCATTTGAGTAATAATTAACAGATTGAGTAAGTTTATGCATTTTTTGTTGATTAGAGAAGGTATAAGTACCAACCATTTAGGCTATCTATATGTTAGATAGGTTGTCAGATTACATGAGATTTCCAGAGATATTTTTTCAGATAGAGATTTGAGATTCTTATCAACTTTTTAAGGTAGTCTATAGAGAGCACTAGGGATTAGGTTTTATTTTAGTCAGCTTATTACCCGTAAATAGATGGTCAAACAAAGAAAGTCAATTAAATTTTAAAGGAAATGTTGAAGGCTTATTGCATAGATTTTCAAACTAATTAGATTGATTTGTTACTATTGATAGAGTTTGTTTACAATAATAGTTATCAGTCCACTATTCAGATAACACATTTTAAGGCATTGTATGGTAGAAGATACAGATCACCATTGTATTAGAATGACATTGGTAATAGAGATTCTTTGGAGATAACAGTGGGGCTAAAGATGACTCAAATGATGATTGATCAGATCATGGTTATCAGACAATGAATCAAACAGACTTAGGATCGTCATAAAAAACTATGTAGAATAGAAGCATTGAGAGATAGAGTTTAAAGTTGAAGACCACGTGGTTTTGAGAGTAGCTCTCTACAAGCATTTTTTAAGAATTTGTAAGAAATACAGGTTGGCTTCGAGATTTATTGATCCATATCTGAAGCGAATGGGTAGAGTTGTTTACAGGTTAGGCTTACAAGCTAACATGAATAGAATCCGTAATGTGTTTCATATGTCTCAACTGAAAAAATATGTGGGAGATCCTTATCATGTATTAGAGGTTTAAGATCTGAAATTAACAGATGATTTGAGTTATCAAGAGGTAATAGTTTAGATCTTGGACTATAAAGTGAAGACCCTCAGAAATAAAGAGTAACCTTTGGTTAAGGTTCTATGAAGAAGTCAAAGATTCAAAGAAGTTACTAGAGAGGTTGAGTTTGAGATGAGAGGGAGATACCTAGAGTTGTTTAGGTAATTCCGAGGACAAAATTTATAAGGGGAAGAGATGTAATAGCCCAATGGTAGACTTATCTTTTTAGACTTGAAATCGAGGTTAAAAATGAGATTTTATGTTAGAAAATAGATTTATGAGGGTTTAGGGGTAATTTAGTCATTTAGAAACTATATGTGGCTTATGCATGGGTATTATTGGGAGAATATTCTATTTATGATACGAAAAACGAGAAAATTTATGATTTCCATAGGACATATGACTGTGCACCTTGGGACACACAACTGTGCGCCTTAGGACACATGACCATGCGCCTTAGGCACACAACCATGTATTGTGTTAGTTAGCCATATATAATTTTATTTTTAACATTTGCACTGTTTTAGCTTTTATCATTTTTTTCTTTTTTTCCCTAATGAACCCTAGAGTAGTAGAGAGAGATCAACCAGTAGCTTATTAGCAGATTAGAGATCCAAAAACCCTTAAAGAGAGAGATTCAGTAGCTACGACTAGAGGTAAGTGTTTCTTTACCTTTTTCACCTTGTTTCAAAGCATTCTTCTCCCTATCATTTGAGTTATATGAATGGTTACTACTTGCTTGATGCTTGCTTAGCTTTTTTGAGCATGTGAATGATGATTTAAAAACTAACTGAATGGTTGATTTCATGATAATATGTGTATATGGTCTATAAACATTTGTTTCATGCTTCATTTGTGAGATATGGCAAGATTGAGATGAGATTTTGATGTATATATTGATGCTTGTTAAGGCCTTGAGTTATATTAGTGATAAATTTTGAGTTCGGAAATGTTTGGATGAGAAATGATTGAAATTTCTAGGTTTCTAAATTGGCATTTGCAGAGATTAAGTTGAATACACGATTGTGTACCTGTAGGTGTATAATCATGTAGCCTTATTTTTGAATTAACACAACCTCGCATGGTAGTTGTGCAAGCTTAGAAAACCCAAACACGCGCTTGTGTGTCTATTCTTAATTTGACATGTTTGTGTAAGCAAGACATAGAAGTGTTATATGTGTAGCTACATGCACATACAAGTATGAGACACAATTTTATGCCTTGATGTATTCTCGTGTGTTTCACACCATATTCCCGTTTGGCTAGCCAAAGTTTCATGTTAAAATTCTAGAAGCTAGCACGATCGAGAGCACGACTCACGTACGGTCTCGTGTGTTGCCCCACACGCTTGCATATTGAGTAAAACATGCTTGTGTGCCTTAGCAAAAACATAGAATAAATTTTAAAGTAACCTTAAGCCACTCTAAGCTATTTCTAAGTAAACAGAACCCAATAATTGTAACATCCTAGGGTTAGATATGTCTTTTAAGCTGAAAATCTAGGGTTAAAATTGAGAATTATGAGAGGTATTAGAGTTGAGAGAGTTCAAGGGTGAAATAGATAGTTTTCAGAGGTAAGTGGTATATGCATGAATCTTATTGAAAGGCTAATTCAAGTAAAGCACAGGAAAATGGAAATTTCCATTTTTCTAGCCATGCACAACCATGCCTCATGAGAACCACGATCGTGCGTGCTTAGTGTTTCAGCCATCATACTTTAAGTTATTCTTATCTCTTATTTCCTAGCATTTTTCACCCAAGATGTCTTGCAATTCTAGAGATTTCTAATCATAGAAGAGAAGATCAGCAACTAGTGATTCCCAATCTAGCTAGAGAGTAAGATTTTCATAGAGAGAGAAGCAATGTTAGCCATGGCTAGAGGTAAGTGTTTCTTACCTCTTTCTTTCTTTTCCTTTGTGTATGATATTTGTTTTGCTTAGGTTTGAGATTGATTCCAACATGCTTATGATTTCCTTGTATGAGAAATGTAAAGATTACTAGTATGGATATGATGATGATGATGTTATATATGATTGATGTGTATGTTGATATATTCAGCAGTACAATCATTTTAGGATCTTCGAATCATAGTTTTATTCAGAAGAACCAGTTTTATAAATAAGCCTGAGGGCTTAGTTCTTATTTTCAACATGTCATTCTTACATGACATACATAGCATAACAAAATTCAACATGTATAACAAATGAAACTCAAAATTGATATAAACTTAGAATGCACAATAAGATATGTATAACAAAGTATGAACTCCAGAATAGTATACGAGATTACCAGCTTGTTATGTTTTTAGTGAAATTCTCAAAATAGGATCATTATAGGGTCAGAGATAAGAAATACTTATTGGGTGAGTTTATCACTCATTCCCTACTTTCTTTTCCCTTTTACAGGTCAGCTTCGTAAGGGTTAATAGGAGGAGATGACCATTGCTTGGGATCCAACTTTAGTTTTGTAGCATGCTTATGGTTTGTATGCTCATACTGTTTCATATTTGCATGCGATTGTACAGTATATGTATATGCACACACACACACACACACACACACACACACACACACATACTTGTTTTATACAAATTTCAAGCATATATAAGAATTATTTTGGGCCTTATTGATTTTTCATACTATGTAGTTTTTTGCTGTCATATTTCAACTTAGTAATCAAATATTTCTACTGTATATTATTAGAGATATTAATTACTTTGTCTATATATATATTATTTTATATTAAAGGCATGTATAGTAATATACAATAGGAGTGCCTATATTTTTTTGTATCAGAACGAAAATATGAATAATATTTTCAAAGCTAAGTGCATGTGTGTGAGAATTGCATTATTTTTCAACTTAGATATGCATGGAGTTCAGGGTATCCCAATAGCCAGCACTCATCTTCCTTTAAGTGTAAGTATAGTAGTATGAGATTTTGTTTGAAACTAGTTAACTAACCCTTGTGTTCTGTGATTCTCCAAATTGAAGAACCCATATTCCTAGATTTACTAAGGATGAAGATAGTACCTTAGTTAGACTCTCGAGTGAGAGTGAGAGGAAAAGATCTTAAACCTTCTGTAGAGCCTTTCGTGTAGAGGATGTGAAAGAAATTTTCAGGGAAATGATAAAAGAGCTTCCTCAGTAGTCAGTTAGAAGTGGTCATTCAATACTTGTGAGAAATATACTCATTAGAGAAGAGGCCTATTATGGGCCAGTTAGAGGATAGTCAGGGTTTGAGAGAATAGGTTATTTGGATCAGATGGGTAGACATTAGTGGCCAAAGATGGGTCAATATCAGTGACAGAGTTTTGGGTTTGATACTATTAATACGAGTGGTTCAGAGATGTTATACCCAATTTACAATTTACTAGGGATTTATCAAACTTCCAAGTTTAATGGGACTAGAGATCTAGTAGTAGTTGAAGAATGGATAAAGGCAGTTGAGAGTGTTACCAGTCTGTTTACTATATCGGACAGAGAGCATGTCAGATATGTAGTATTTATGTTTAGAGACGATGCAAGTTTATGGTGGAATCTCGAAAAGACTATAATTGATGAGTAACATTTGTCTTAGGATAAGTTCCAATGTATATTTAAGAGGGAATTTTAGAGTCCAGTACAGTCTATGCTCGAGTCCAAGAGTTTAACGGCTACAACATAGATTAAACACAATAAAAGAGTATGTCACTTGGTTCAATGTATTAGCACGATTTGCTCGTAGTTTGGCTGAGACGAAGGCTAGTAGGGTACAAAAATTCATCCATGAGCTACATCCCGCCATTGCCAGAGATGTCTTGACTGGAGATAATCCCTCGTACAAGTTCAATAATGCTTTAGAAAGGGCTACTAGATCAAAATGTGTCTTCAGAGGACGGGTATGTTTCCTAGGCAGTCTGATAGAAGTGGTGATAGAGGCAAGATGCCTATTCAGCAAAGGAAGATAGAAAATGGGATTCAGAGATAGAGAACAACTTACTAGCTATTGGTATATATTCGATATGGCAAGAGGTATAGTGGCGAATGCCTGGTTAGTCATAGTGTATGATTTGGATGTTGTCAACCAGCGCATAAGATTACTGAGTGCCTAGCCAGAGGTGGAATAGGACCCAATAGAGGTGAAACTGGTTATAGCAAAGGTAAAGTATGGCCGCCTAGAGGTGGAGGTAGTGTAGTTGAGGGAGTTAATCGTCCTTGAGACAGTGCACCTAGAGGATGTTTGGCAAATACATGTTGTTTCCAACTTGGCCGAAGGATAAGTTAAAATGTCTTGGGCTTCAAAAGAGTGGACCAAACCTATGCAAAAGGGTTAAAACTCTAAGTACACTAGTAAAGTCACTCCAAAGTTGTCGCTAGTGTTCAAAAATAGATTGGTTGCCTTCAAGTCTACTAATGGCATAAAAGATAGATTCATATCAATAGCCCAAGCCAAAAAAAAAAAAAAAAAAAAAACATGCAACCTCTTGGCCCATCTAAGTGCCATACGTCAAGATCAAGCTTATTCAAGCCCAACTCATCCTATTCATGATGGAATTGGTCCAATAGGCCCAATTCCAACACTTGGCCTCAATTTGATTCAAAGAAAATGAATTTTGCAAGTTATATATTCAAGGAAACATAATCCTTTAATTTAAGGAAAAGATATATGACTTATAATGAATGAAGCATAAACTAATTTCTCATTTCAATAGCTTAAAAAATTTGTGTTATTTTGTAATATTAATTTATGTACCTATATTTGAATGTCTAAAAGTTTGACTATGCTTATAGCAAGACATATAAAAAAGTATCAAAATATTGTAGAAACTAGTTTTTGATGATTATAAAAAATTTCTTATTTTGGTTCTTAAGCTTTGTTTTTTAAAATGAATTGTTTTTCCTTTATCCAAGCTTTAGCCAAAAAGTTTAGTGGTGGATTTCCAAGTTAGTGGTTTTGCCATTATGCTTGGAGTATCATTTGACTAATCCAGTAAGTATTGTATGTGTTACATGAAAAAATGTCTAATTGAACTTGTAGAACTTATAGTGCTTGCTCTTAGTTTTGTTTAATTTTGGTGTAGTATTGGCTTGTTGAATGATTTGGTTATGATAATGAGTTGTTTTAGATGATTGATAATGTTTTTGAGTTAAACATTAGAAGTGATTAGAGACCATTTGCATATTTAATCTTTTAAATGTGTATTAAGCCAATTAGATGGATTCACATCAATTTAGTATCAGAGACAAAACTTGGTTAGAGTATGTTTAAAGATGTGTTTTTTATGCATTGTGGCAAAAAAAAAAAAAAGTATTTGAAACCTAGAAAATTTTGTTGGAAGTGTTAGAGAAAAATTTTAGGTTGTTGCTTGAAATTGTGTTGTATTTAGTGTTGAATTTTCATCAAGGAAGCTTGAAATCCATAGGAAAAGTTAAAGAAAAATTATACTAGAAGTTGCAAACAATTTTGGCATGAATTTGGAGTGGATAGCCAAAAAATTACTAGTGCTTGGTGAGAGGAAGTTGATTGCAAACGTTGAAAGAAAAATTTGTCAATATTTGTTGTCCTTTGCCACAAAATTAGCTTAACACCTTATCTACAATTAATGCTCATTTGTTGACCAACCTTAGTTTGCCTAACGTTTCCAAAACACTTGCACCTAGATGGATTTTGCTTGAAAATTTTGAGAAGAAAAATTTGACTTCAAGCTTGGAAGAAATTGTGATCAAATATTGGGTCAAACTTTGTACATATTTTCCTTAAACCTTGCCATGATCTTACATCACATTAATTGCCCATAATCCTTGTCATACCATAAATTATCACCAAAGTACTCGAAAGAAATTTTGATTGAACCATACTTTTATCACCAAAGTACTTCACTTGCTAAATCTTTCCTTACCAACTCATTAAACCAAAGCCATATTACCCGATGGCAAGTAAATATTTTAAAGAAAATTACTCAACATTTGTCCAACATCTACCCTTGAATTTTGGCTTTTTCCTTGTCATATTTAATGCCAAATTTTTCCACCAAATCTTTACTATTCCATAATACCCACTTGTATGCACTATTACCATTTGTTTCTACTGATCACCTTGGTCATAATCTTTTAAATGCCATTAATCATCCTAAACACATTTGCTTAACTTAGTTAACCAAACCCTAGGTTACACCTTCCTCCACTTACATTCCTTATTTACCAAATTGTCTCTTGCTAAAATTCTAATATTACCCTTACTAAAACTATTCCAAGCCCACATAAACATAAAAGTCCAAGTCTAATTCTATCTTTTAGGCCCAAACACTTAGCTCACCACTCTTAACCACTGAAAACACTATTTATTGATTTGGGTTTACTGTTCATAGCCTAAAAACACTATTCACAGAACCAAAACATCCATTTCCCTTTTACTAAAACACTTTCCAATTCATCCCATATAAACCAATGACAAGTGTAAACCCCTTCCACATTAGATACACAATCTAAGCGAAAGTATATAAAGTGATCATTGATAAAGGGATTCATACTAATATGGATTTTATAACCATTGTTGAAAAATTAAACATCCCAACATATGATCTTGCAAGTCCTTATGAGATACGATGGGGAAGTAATGGGAACCCAATTCAAGTGAACAAACATATTATCCAAACTTTTTCCATTGGCAAAAATTATCAGGATGTAATGATTTGTGATCTAATACCTATTGATGAATGTCATTTTTTTACTTGGGAAGCAATGACAATCTCAAAGAGAAATTACACATAATGAAAAGATGAATATCTATTCCTTCAAGTTCCTCAAAAAGAAGATTACCCTCATACCCTTATCCCTTAAGGAAGTATCATTTCCATCATCATCACCCCGAATACCTTTCTCTAGAGCAAACAAACTTGAGGGGTCCATGGAAGAACATCAAGCCATGGATGCTTTAGTGATGGTTGAGAGGAAAAGTGAAATTAAGGAAGCTATCTTATATGAGTATGATGACGTGGCAATGAAGAAAATACTTCCAAGTTCAATAATGCAAATGACCATGAAAGTGAATTACCAGAAGAAAGTAATAGAAGCTTGGTATATGAGGGCAAATTCTCATCAATCCAGGGAGATTTATATGAATTCCACTCCACTAACACTCCTCATGATCATGGTAAACATCCAAGAGTAAATGAAATCTAAAGAAAGAATTCCATGGTCCAAAACAACCACACACGTAAACCTAATAAGAGTAATTTTCATACACATTACAAAGGCAAGATGAACAAGATCAAATTCAAGCAATGCAACTTTATGAAGCTTATGCATTCTAGCCTTCAATCATGGTCCTCCAACAAGTCCAAAATCATAAGGTGGTTGCTTAACAAGTTCAAAGACGAAAGAAGTCAAGCCAAACCAACCAAGGGCTTATGTTTAAACATGTATTTTTTTTTAAGTTTTAAATGTAATTAGAGCAAGGAAATTTTAATCTTTCTTGTATCTTGTAATACCTATAAAAGGCAACTTTTCTCTTTTGTAAAGGAAGAGACTTTGATGAATGAAATTTTAAAGCTTTTGCTTTGTGTGCTATCTATGATGCTTTGGTGGCTCATTTGAAATCTATCTTTTTTTTTGTCGAACTCTTTTGCATAAGAAAATTGGTTGTAGAGAATCAATCAAATGAATTCTAGTTTTAAATTGGTGGTTTAACATTTAGACTTATTTCAAGATTCCTTTAAATTTGATCCAACATTCAAGGTACTAGTTCTTGAACCTTTAGTCTTGAACGCATCTTCTTGCAACTTCTATATTTCAAGTTGTTGAATATTTGTGTTGTAACTTGAACTTTAACTTTCTTCCTTTCTTGGATTGATTATGTGATGATTTTGGTGTTAGATATTAAAGTTGAAGTTACATTGAGTTAGATTGATGGTTGCTTGAAGTCTAGTTAAATTTTTTTTGCATGATTTACATGATAAATGTTTAATAATTTTGGCTGGAACTTTAAAAAAGAACTTGTGAATAATTTGAGTGATTAAGGCCCTATCATTATAACATTAATCTGGTATTAGAGCTTAGGTTGTTTTGTTGTATTGATTGTGGATCCATATTTTTTTCATCTTATTTCTTGGTTGAAAGCACTATTTAAAACTGGAAGTACTGTTCACTCATGAAGTTACTGTTCACAGAATTTAAAGTTGCCATTTTTAAGCCCAAAACATTTAAAACAATACATAAAAATTATCTACCTTTTTCTTTTACCTTATCCCAAACAAAATTATCCAAATTTACCATTCCTCACACATTTTACCCAACCCAAATACAAGTCCATTATCCACATTTTTACCTAGCCTAAATACAAGCCCATTTACTATACTTTAAACAATTAAAGCAAAAGCATTCCATCAAAGTCCATATAAACGAACAAGTGCAAGTCCAAGTGCCTTCTTTAGCCCATATATTTATACTAAGCCCAAAACCGAATCGAAAATACTATTTTCCATCCAAAAACAATGTTCATGTCTAGAAAATTGCTATTCACAGGTTTATAATTCTATTCCATCTAATCTTACTCCATTCCCATTAACCTAATGGTAAGTATAGAGATGTTGGAAATTCCTAAATTTCATGAAAAATGGGTGCAAGAGGTTTATTTGATTGGATGATTGCTATTGAATAGGTTTTCAAACATATATATATAAAGGTTGTGCTGATAGAGAGAAATGTACAATTGCCATTTCAACATTTATGGACTATGTAATTATATGGTAGGATTATATTAGAACAAGAGAAAGAATTGAGTCTTGGAGAAAATTGAAGAAGTTGATGAGAGAACAATTATATCCAAAACATCCTTTGATAGAGACCAATGATAGTAGAACTACAAGGGAAAAGGATAAGTTTGAAGAAGAAAAAAGCATGGATAAGCACCAAGCCAATGATGCCTTAATCAAGTCCAAGGCGACAAGTGTGGTCAAGGAAACCACTATACATCTCGTACCCCCCATCCCCTTAAACTTGCATGAGATTGATGAGGAGAATGATGAGGAAAATAATTCCAAGGTAGATATTGCCCAAGAGCTTAGTAGATTATAAAATGAAAATTCTAGAAATTACTTAGAGAATGATTTGAGAATTCAGGATTTGAGGACAATCCTTTTCAATTAGAGGAGTTTGATGTGATTACAACTCCTTTAGAGGAAAGAATCACCACTCTTAAATCACTTGCAATTATGGATGACCTTGAAGACACTCTAGTTAGTCTTAAAATGATTGTTTTAAGTGAAGTTGCAACCAATAAGGATCATGGTGCAAGTATAATTCTCAAGCTAGCAATGAATTCCCAAGCATGTTATTGATGTGCAAACATTTCATTCCTCATTCTTGGCAATCCCTAGATAGAAAATTCATCAAATGCTTGTACAAGTTCAAAAGAAGTCCAAGATGTGAAGCTCATAGCCCAAGCCAAAAAAATAAAAAATAAAAAAATGCAATCTCTTGACCCATCCAAGTGCCATAGGTCAAGATCAAGCTTCTTTAAGCCCAATTCATCCCAATTATGATGGAAGTGGTCAAATAGGCCCAATTTCGACACTTGGCCTCAATTTGGTACTAGAAAATGAATTTTGTAAGTTACATTTTTAAGGAGACACAATCTCTTAATTTAAGAAAAAGTGGTATGACTTATAATTAATGAAGCATTGGCTAATTTTTCATTTCAATGGCTTAGAAAATTTGTGTTATTTTGTAATATTGATTCATGTACTTGTATTTGAATATGTAAAAGTTTACTATGCTTTTAGAAAGACCATATAAAAAGGCATAAAAATGTTGTAAAAACTAGTTTTGATGAATATGAAAAATTTCTCTCATTTTGGTTCTTAAGTTTTGTCTATTGAAGTGAATTGTTCGTCTTTTGTCTAAGCCTTTTAGCCAAAAGTTTGGTGGTGGATTTCCAAGTTGGTGGCTTTGACTTTATGCTTGGAATATCATTTGACTGATCTAGTAAGTATTGTATGTGTTACATTTGTAGAACTCATAGTGCTTGCTATTGGTTTGTTTAATCTTGGTGTAGTATTAGTGTAACGGCCCAGACCTTCGAGCCCTAGGTCGGTACAAGTCTGCTGCTTTGGGCCTTGGCCTTCTACTGGCCGGCTATGGCGACCCCTCTTAGCCCATCTCATAGCAGATACTGTCCCTCCCCCCGAGGTTTTCTAACGCCTCACACACAACTTGAACCCACGTCCTAGAGGACTAAAGGCAATGGAAACATGATGTGTTCCTATCCATTTCTTATCCATTGAATGGATAGAAACACACCATGCTTCCACTGCCTTTAGTCCTCTAAGGCGTGGGTTCAAGTGGTGTGGGAGGCGTTAGAAAACCCTGGGGGGAGGGACAACACCTGCTATGGGATGGGCTGAGAGAGGCCGTCATAGCCGCGGCCAGTAGAGGGCTAATGCCCGAAGCAATAGACTCATACAGGCCCAGGGCCTACGAGTCTGGGCCGTTATAATTAGCTTATTGAATGATTTGGTGATAAAGATGAGTAATTTAGGATGTTTAATAATGGTTGGAAGTGTTGAGTTGAATATTAGAAGTGATTAGAGAGCATTTGCATATTTGATCTTCTACATACATTTTAAGTCAATTTGATGGATTCACATCATAAACAAATTAAACTAATTTTTGAAAGCTCCTACATAATTGCAACGACAAGCTTGTAAAAGGGTACTTAGTTATATTAAAGGTACCTTGTAGTATCAAAAAATGTTTATACCAATTTTAATGTTCAGTTGAAAGCCTGTGTTGATGCTGATTGACCTATTAATATAGGAGACATAAGATCTACCAGTGGGTTTTGAGTATTTCTTGGGCAAAATTTGATTCAGTGGGCTTCAAGAAAACAAAAACTTGTTGCATTATCATCCACTAAATTTGAATACATGGCATTAAATCAAGTGTCCACTAAATATCCTGGTTGAATAATTTGATTTCTAAGATACAACTTTATTGTCTCATACAAGTTGTCATTTGATGTGATAATTAGGAAGCTGGGTTTCTAGCATCAAATTATGTATTTCATAGTAGAACAAAACACATAGAAATCAATATGCATTTCATAAAGGAGAAAGGTGCATCGATTATACTTTATATGCGGTATGTGCCTTCTAAATGTCAAATTGCAAATATTCTCACATGGTGTTTATCATTTGGAAGGTTTCAGGTGTTAGGATCCAAACTCAATTTGATTTCTCTTGTTGCTTTGAAGATTAGTAAGAAAGAAGCAAATGAAAAACCAGAAGTGGCTGATTAAAATTGTTAGAATGTTTTGTATGGTGCTGGAATAGTATTCTGTGTTTTTTTTTTTTTTTTTAGGCTGGAGTAGTGTTCTGGTTGTTATTTTACAGTTGCAGTAAAATTCTATTGATTCCTAGTTATGTTCAAATTGGTGGAGTTAGTTTTAAAAGGAATAAAGAGGCTGGTTAGTCTTGTTGAATCTGTATACGTTTTGATTGAAAGAAAACTGGGAGGGTGATTATATAGAGTGATTAATATAAGTGGTTTTGTTATAGTCTGTATGTCGATTAATTGAAAGAAAACTAGGAGGATGATTATGCAAGGCAGAAAGGGAAAGATTTTTAAAAGACAACAAAGGATCCAACCTGGATGCTCAACAAGAGGTGCTTGAAATTCAGGCACTCGAACGCATCTGTGTGCTTTCATTTATTTTCAGCTCAATGCTTCCAGCACAAAGGAAGGCAGAATATAGATCGCTCTAACTACTCTTCTGGAGAATATAGCCTATACATCTTTCTCAAACATCATGAAATATCCCAATTGTTCCTGTGAACATAATAGATTTAACCCAAGAATATCAATGATCCTAAACAATAACCATTTTAGTGGTCTTATAATCATATAAATATATCCAACAAATACAACATGCAACTCTTCTTTTTTTAGAGTTTTAGATTTTTTTTTGTTTGGGGGGTTCTAAGCATATAGACCTTAGATAACGGGCCCTGGAACACACCAAATTGCAGGATGATGATCCAGTTCTACACTTCCCAGATAGAGCCTTGTCAAACTACTTTCAGCTCCTGATATTCATACAAAACAATCATCCAAAGGCTAAACTCTCCTAAACAATATTACACTCTCAAACAATACAAAACTCATAAGTGAACATCAACTTTTCCAAGATCATCTCATCCCACGTTGCCAATCTTCTCCATCACATGCACTGCTAGTTTTAAAATGGAAGTTGTGAGTTGCACTCTCTTCCTTACTTTACCTCAATCGATTCATAAAGCACAGAATTGAGCAAAACTTTGTACTAATCCTGAAAAACTTCAAGATTAAATTCCAACAGGGATCATCCACCTCAAATTCTTCAACATACTCCTCTGTTCGTATTATCTTTCACGTTTGTTGACTTTGAAAACTACTACCTACCATGAAGTCTCTCTTGCCTCAAAAATCACTTGCTGCCTGTAGTTTCTGTTACATAACTGCAGTTGACCTCTGAGGTTATGCTCTGATGTTCTTGTAGCCAAATTCATGACCCTGTTGTGTTTCATGAGCATATAATTAACATCCATAGTCAATGAAAAAACATGATCTAAGCAGTACCTTCACCACAACCTTTGTGAGATGATTGCTGCAAAAGAGTACTTAACATGTCTTCCATCCTCTTTGAGCGATCACCCTGCTCTTTTCGCAACTCTTCAACAAGGCTCTCCAATTGTTTAATTTTTTCTCCTTGAGCTAGCATCTTTTTATTGAGTTCTATGTTGGTCTCCTATTTATTCCAAGATTAAGATAAAGAAAGAGAAAGTTGATAAGATACTTCAAAAGTTCAACATATCAAAAGTCAAGAAAAATCATACTTGGCCCAGAAGTCATAAAGAAGATATACCTAAGCGCAATTAGTTCAGGAGTTGATTATCATGGTATATTCAGCAATGATATCTATGCTATTAGCTTTCAGCCTTTGGCTGGAGAACTATTACTCTGACATGGGTCTAAGTAAATGAGAATATACTTTTCACCATACAAATCCAACAAATCCCAAACAATAATCAAATTTAATAATGAACTCAAAGTAGCTATGTTTGAACAAGAAAACAAACACAATGTGTCAGAAACCATTCTGTCATTAGCTAAGTGAAATTGGCTGTCTCAAACCTATTGTACGCATGCAAGTTTAATCAAAATCCATACACCACTCCAATCTTGATACAGCTTATTTAATTAGAAAAAGAACTGTGCGCCACACTTAATCTTTCAATCAAATCTATTCAATCTATGATTGGGTCAATCAAAAATCTCAACTGGAACTCAATCTAGTCACTGTAATAAACCATTCACTCACTGCAACCACCCTAACCTTTTTTCAAGGCATGATACAATGAATAAGTATTACATTTTCTTAAGTCATGAACATACATATAATAATTCTTTTATGTTTCCAGTTGAATAAATGAAACAAATGATTTGCAATTTTTGAAAGCAATATTACCAACTTACCATCAAAGTCATATCTCGTCCCTCAATAGCATCCCTCAATGTCAAGTCATGTTCCTCCTCAGAATCTGTCAATACAAAGTCTTCAGCTCCATCTGAATCAAAGTCTTCGTAAAGAAAACTATCATAAAGAGGTACCTATGAAACAGATAGAATCAACTTAATCATATGTTTACACACATAATAAAGATAACAAAGAAAACTATTAAAACAATTATATAGAATTCCCTGAATTTACAGCTAGACATCCTGACCATGCTGAAATTTGTCCACAGCAGAGACGAAGGAAACAATAATAGATTCCTACCTCAGGTCTTTTTGCCGCTTTGAGTGGCAGGAATATGGGAGAATCAAAGTTAGGAGGCTTTATGACTGCATATGCTCCTACATTATCAAATCCACCAAACTGCATATGAAAAGGCAACAAGCGTGTCAGATCTAGTTTCTTCTAAAAGATTTAAAATAATACTCATGAATTTAGAGTTCGCAGGGGAAAAGATGTTATTTTGTTCTTAAGTTAGCTGGTCTAAATTCCTGTGCTACAAAGAAGAAAGTTCTTAGAACAATTTAACTGAAGTTAATATTAAACAAATTCTAGTCCTCTACATCCTCCAATTAATAATATGAATGACCCAGAACATTACAGTATTTATAGCTATATTTAAATGGAAATTAGCAGTACAATGTACCATATTTTGAACAACTACTACAGACAGGAGATCAGTTCACTCATTTGGTAAATATTGAACAATTGGACAGATGTCATCTAAGCACGAATAAGAATTAATAAACATAGATACGCCTTATAAAGTATTTGAACAGTAACTGTTTATCACAATGCATACGTTTAGAGAACAGAGACAGATGCTACCCATGCAGCTAAAGATAAAAACAGAAGCACAACATTCCTTCACTAATTTGAAAATAATAAAATTATTAATATGACTCAATCCCAAGTTCAAGAAACAGGAAGTCATAATACCTCCACATCCCAACTCTACGTTTACAGACATACTGAAGTGATAGAAGAATCAAATGTCTCGTTGTCAAAACCATCTTTTCCCATAGATAAATTCCAAGAAAATTGTGATTGATAAATAAAGTCATACCAACTGTAGCTCCCCAAGTTGTGAAGATAAAATCACATGGGATTATGAACTAAAACTACCAGGTAAAACTAGAAGAGTGCAGAATACAAGGAGAAAAAATTTTGAACCTGTGCATAACTTGGAGCAGTGAATAGAGTATATAGCTGCCCTGATGCTACATCGTGATCTTTGTTGTACCCATTTAATAAATTTCTAGAATCTTCATGACCAATCCTTGAATCCGGACCCTCATGTGATCTTATAATCAACTGCAACAGCAGCAGACAATAACTCATCCAATCTTAGCATGGCGATTGTTAATGTCAATAACTTTTAAAATAAATAGATATGGAAGGAGGAGGAGAGAAAAAGAGAACATTCTACCAAGCCAATATTGCATTTTTTAATACCTAAGTATGTTATTTTTTAAATTTGTAGCTTTAACATTGTTTCCTTTTTAAAAAAATGAGAAATAAAAAAGAGCAAAAAACAGCAGCCTTTGCCTTAAATCTTGCCAAAATAAATTTTAGAGCACCAAAGAACAATATAACCAAGGAACCAAAAGAAAAATAAAAAATCATGAAGGTTGCATTTACTTCAAATAAGAACCAAAGAAAGATGCAACAGTTAGATATGGTAGCAGAACAAAATGAGATATTATGTGTGTTTATCTATTTGGCAGGCATATAAATACAACTGATACAGAATATATAAAAACAGCTGAGGCAAGTTCATAGTAAATTCAAGCAACTAATAATAAAAGCTCACTCAATTTATAGACTGTTACCTTTAAATGGTTTTCCCTTAAGAATTCCTCGGTATAATCAGGACCCCAAAGTAGACCTGACCTTTTATCTTTGTTTTCCCTAATTCCAAATTCCAAAGATGGGTCAGACCATAGAACATCAGCCAATAAACTATTTTCTGGCACATCTTCAAGAAATCTATTAACTTTAGCTAGCTCCTTTAAAGAACCCAAACATAAGGTATTCAACTTTCTTCTCTTCAAGCCTTTAGAACTTTTTGCACTGCCACTGCCTTCGCTACGAAATAGTCCCCCATGTGTTGTATAAAGGCTACTAGCAATGACTGAGGCTAATGGAAATGCTTTGAAACTCTCCAAGCACTTGTTATAGACGCTTTTGCACTCCTTTACACCAAATTTGGTGCATATTTCTGACCAGAAACCATTTGTCAATGTGCAATCTTTTGATTCATGATTTCCACGGAGTAAAAATACCCTGTGAGGAATCAGGACCTGTAATTCAGAAATCAAAACTAATTTAATTATAGTTAAATTTAAATTCAAACACAACAACCACAAAGGAAAATAAAAAGGAGAGAGAGGAAAGCAAATGTGAGAATATATACTATTTTGACAAAGATAAGTAAAGCTCTACAAGACTTTGTGATAAGAAATCACTCACCAAGTAATCTATCAAGGCAAGCTAAGGATTCCAATTTACATACACAAAGGGAATCTCAAAGTAGAAAGGTAAAAGTTTGGCCACAAACATACAATAAACAACTTGACTTACTCGAAAAATAACTTGCAAGATGGAGAATCAAGCATAAAGGAACTAGCATCCACCAACTTGATTCAAGTTCACCACCAATCTCCTTGCAATAGATTGGATAAAGAAATCAAGAACAGAAGAGCAAAAGAGTCCAAAGTTCTAATTGAGAGAAAATGCTTCAAGCTTTTCATTGAGAGAATTCATCAAAAGTTACATTATTATAAGAGAGAGAAGCCTTTTTTATTGGCTTTACAAACTCAAAAATTGGACTAAAAAGCCCTTAGAGACATAGATTAAAATATGAGATCAAAAAGCATCCCAAAAAGTCCAAAATGGACATAACATTCATGAAGAGCCCAGGTAGGAGGTTATGGCCTAGGGCTACAGCCTAATGTTGTCTTGTAAAAAACAGAACACTAGGGCTGCAACCTATTGCCTTGTAAAAATAGAACGTTAGGCCACAGTCTACTATTGCCTTGCAAAAACAGAATGTTGGGGCTACGGCCTAGGGTCACGACCTACTGTTGCCTTGCAAAAACAGAATGTTGGGGCTATGGCCTAGGGTCGCGACCTGCTGTTGCCTTGCAAAGACAAAATGCTAGGGTCGCGACTTGTTGCGTCACATGAAACTCCTTGCAACACATCCCCACCTTGCACTCCATTGCTACTTGGCTCCTCCTTGGAGGTCTTGATGATCTTGATCATAGCTTGTGGAAGATAACTTCGTGGAGGCTTGATTTGGCAATTTGCCATTGACAATTAACATGCTAAATCCAAGGCTTTTATGGCTAGGATGAGTAAAATTAAGGACAACCGAAAACGCAAAGATTTTGTGGCTTGCATTTCCAAAGATTCTATTCTCACCATCAAGGATTACGAGGCTTTTAGTACTCACAATCATATCACTATGAATGTACCAGTTTCTAATTACAACATATTTTTCCAACGCATTTCAATTATTCTTTATCAAAGTTATGTCTTTCATCCTCTATTACAAATCTCTATGCTATCATCAAGTAAATTAAAGCTACATAGCTTACTCCAATCAATTGTAAAGTCAAAGCCAATTAATTATTCTATGAAACAATAAATATATTGTATATGGATAGTTTGAATCCCATATAAAGAATCTCAAACGGTAAACTAGTTGGACTTTTTAAACTTGAAAGAACTTGTTAATTATTTTCACACCAAAACTTATCAATACTTCACCAAGTCAAGTATTTAGTAACCTCATGCATATTGTAGCAAATCTTTTTTCCAAGTTACTTAGCTAGAAGCATACTATAAGGGTTATGAAAGAGGTTATACTAGAAAATAAGCAGAATCCTCAAGAAAAGAATGCAAAAAGAAAAAAAAAGGGTCAAATATATTTTTCAAGGATTTTATCCTTGTTTAAAATAGGCTCATCACTATATATTGTACAATTTACCTATCAATAAAATCAAAGTGAATAAACTTTATTTTTCATATGTTATTAGAGCTTTCATTACTTCCACTCTCTAGTCTTCAATATTGGATTTTTTCGATCTTTTTACCTTAATAGCAATTGAATCCTTTTTTTTTTCCTAAGCTCATTAAGCCTTCATTGTCAACCTTTGAAATATGTCAACCATTCTTATTAACTCTATCATCAAAGACTAGCACGATTGAAACTAATCCACCCTTAAATGGGTTAAGCAGTGAACTCCAAAGCATAAATTTGACCTATCAGCTCAAAGCCTCTACAATGCTTGAAAATTTGGATCTATATAAACAAAGCTCTCAACCAAAGAAAAATTATGATACACCTATTGTAACAAGCCGTTCAATACATTTTCTCTTACCCAAATTGGTATCTGTCTTCTAACTAGAACTCTTAGATCATCAAGTTCCACTCAATTGAATTCTTGGGTGTTAGACTTAAGCGCTACGAATCATATGAACTGTAACCAAAAAAAATGTTTGAATCCTATATGCCTCATCCAAGAAATCAAAAAATAACTGTGATTGATGGATCACCCATTGTCGTTATTGGTCAAAGGAGTACTAACCTTCATTACATTAAAAATGTATTGCATATCCCTAAACTTTCCACTAATCTCAATTCCATACAAAAAAGCACCAAGAACCTTAGATGCAAGATAACTTTTATTTATTCTCACTGTGTCTTTAAGGATCTAATCTTAGGAAGGATGATTGGATTTGTTAAGGGAAAAGATGGATTATATTATCTAGAAACATTGCAAAACAGCAAGAAAGACTATTTGCTTTTGTCCCAATTTAACTCATCTAATAAACAAGCTTGGACATCCCCTTTTTCTCTGCTAAAAAATATGTTCCCTAATCCTTTTCTGGAATGTGTCTATTAGTGATTTTAAGTGTGATGCTTGTCAATTTGCAAAGCACCATCAAGTGTCTTTTTCTTTAAACTCTTTGAATTCCAATAAACCATTTTCTCTAATTTATTTGGATGTTTAGAAAATCCCTAATGTTTATGGTGCTAGATGATTTGTATCTTTTATTGATGATTATACTTGAACATCTTGGCTTGTTCTTAAGAAAGATAAACCTGATGTTAGCACCTTATTTCCTCAATTTCACAACATGATTTTTATCTATATCACTCAAACGCTCCTAAGTCCCTTTAGGGTGAAGTTATTTTAATTGCTAAATACCATATTAATCACCTTATCTCTCGAGGTTTGGAAAATAAGAGTCCTAGTGAAACTTTACCTCAGTAGTTCCTTGATTTAGTTTCAACTCATACTCTTCCTAGAAAGGTTTGGGTTTGTAGCTTATCTTCATATTTATATGACTCAACAAAGCAAGTTAAATCTTAGGGCTCACAAATGCATTTTTTATGAGCTAATTTTGAGACCCAAAAAGGCTATAATGTTATGATCCTTTTAAAAGGAAAATCATTGTCTCTCTGGATGTCACATTCAATGAAATTGAACCATTTTTTAAAAATCAACTTCAAAGGGAAAAAACAAGGGAAGATGATTTTTGCTCAAGTTCCTTGGTGTTCCTTGACAACTTAATGTCTAACCATGACCCACTCGTGTCACCTAAATCACTTGATGATTCTAGCAATCATACACCTAACATTTAACCAATCCAACGTAAGAGTCAAACTTCAACGGAGTTAGTTGAGACTCTATCACAAATCCAAGCCAAGAGTCAAGCTTTAACTAAGACTTACTGCTCAAACAAACCTTTATTATTTCATCTATTGATCACTACATTAATGCTCAAACAAACCTTTATTATCTCATCTATTGATCACTACAAAACTATCCAAAAATGACAAAGAGCTAACAGAAATTCAAAAACAAAATCCTCAAACACTGCAGATTCTAGTTGGAAAACCCCTCAAATAGTATTACAGGAAAGTATAGTTTGTTCCATCCCTAAAGCAACTCTAAGACTCCAACTCGAGCTGAGGTTTTGAAAGTATCTCTTTTGACTCTTTGATTAACACTAATCAATCAATTTTAGTTTCAGATTCACCTAACAACCCTCCAAATGCTACCTGAGACCTCGATCTTCCCATTGCCCCTTGAAAAGGTACATGAACACGAACCACACATTGGATATATCTGACTTTGTATCTTCACAATGAATCTTCTCACAACACAAAGCCTTTCTTTCTACCTTGAATTCAATTGAGAAAGATAAAATAGTACAAGATACTATAAGAGAGATGAATCAAATACCATTAGTGACGGCATAAATGAGTGTCTTAGAGAAAATTTGAACCCAAGAAGTAATTACTCAACCAAAAAGGAAAAGAGTGGTTGGCTATAAACTAGTATAAAATGTTAAATTTAAAACAGATAGAAATCTAGAAATATATAAAGCAAGGATGGTTACCATCTTTCTTTGAGAATATAATTGCAGTAGCTAAATTTCCCTTACTTGCCTTGACTAAGTTACTTTCTAGGTTATTTAATTCTATGTGTTGTGTAAATTGTGTGTCGTTTGTGTTGGTTGTTGGTTGCGGTCCTAAGATATTTCAAAAAAAATGTGTTGGACTTATGCAACAAAACAAGAACACTAGAAACAAGCCTTCATGCACTCCAGTAAATCCAAATCATGGAATTAGCCAAGGACAATAAACACAAGCCACTATCAATGACTGGTGGGAAGACAAATCTACCTTTTACCTTCAATATCTAAAGTTTACACTTGGGATAGGTATCTTGTTTATAAAGGGAGAAAGACTTACCATAGAATGATATACTAATGTAAACCATACTAGATCTCTAACAAATAGAAGATCTACTGATGAATATTGTACTTATCTGGATGTCTAGTCACTTAGAGATGTAAGAAACAAAATGTTGTAACCCGATCAAGTGCAAGAGCAATATTTCACATTGCGGCACATGGAATTCGTGAACTTCTATGGCTCAAAATTATCTTAAATGTCCTAAAGATCAAAGTGAGTGGGCCGATGAAGCTAATTTGTGGTAACACGCCCACTATACATAACGTAGTTTGACATGATGGATACAAGCATATTAAGATGACTGACACTTTGTCAAAGAAAAACTAGAAAGTTGGTTGATCATAACTCTATACATGTCATCAACAAACCAATTGACCAATGTATTGATTAAAGGGTTGCCAACTTCAAGACTTCAAGAGATAATTGACAAGCTTGGAGTGGAAAATATCTACCTAACAAGTTGAGGGGGAGTGATTCCTACTATCTATTCACTAGCATCCCTAAAACATCTCTTGTCTTTATAGAGAAGGTTTCCTATTAATGTCCTAAAATCTCTCTTATAATTATGAAGAATATGTCCTAGTTAAGTGTAAATATTGTGTAAATATTTCTCGTTTAATCTTTTCCCATCATTTAAGAATTTTATCCTTATTTAGAATAGGTCCACTGCTATATATTGTATAAGTTAACTATCAATGAAATCAAGTGAATAAGCTTCAATTCTCCACACAAAGTCAATATGTAGCTTGCCTGACAAGACAAAACAACCTCTATCCACCAACATACAACAGTCTGTACACAAAGGCATACATAACAAGAAGTTATATATAATTTTCTAATGTTTCTTTTTACTTTTTTGAGCCAAGTCAAAGAAAAATTCAGAATGGACAATAAGAGAGTAAATCCAATATAAATACTGCATCTTATCATACCTTCCAAGCCAACAAAACTAGAAGTACTTCCAAACCCCATGAACCTCCACCAACATAATTACCATTGAAGACAAAATATCTATGATCAGAAGGAAAGCCAGTATTTTCTTCAAAAAGAGCAATCAGGTCATGGAATTGTCCGTGTATGTCACCAACTATAATAACTTCTGAATCCTCTCTAACATGGACTTTCACGCAATTCTTTTCACCTCTCATGATTTTTGTAGCACCATTGATCAATTTTTTCACCACAGTGACAGGAATAACATTATGGAACTCCTTAGGGTCTTTCCATGAAGACCACTTTAAGGTTGAAATAAGAACTTGAATCCACTCCACAGTTATACGTCCATTTCGAGGCCATGAAATACAGGGCTTACAAGATGTTTCAGCAGAAAGGTCATGTTCCTTGCTTTGGCTCTCTAATTCTCCAACTAACAATCTCTCATTAGTTGTTAAACCAACTTCAGCTTGAAGTTCCTCAATTACACCTTGCTGAGCTGAGTTAAGCACACTTTGTTTACTGATTATATTACGCGCACTTCTTAACATCCCCAGAACTGCTTGCTTCCACTTTTCATCTAAGTCCTGAAAAGTCATCTCAGTTGCATAATCAAATACCTGCTTGGCCACAGCCACCTGCAGACATTATATTGCAACCGTTCAGTTAAAGAAAAAAATTAATTGTGGCTTAGCATTATTGCGTGATAAGACTCTTCTCTTCATTAAGTAAGAGCAATGTAAGATCTGGAAAAATAATTATCTTAAAACCTGTATTATTTTAAGCCCTAGAACCTTTTTCACCAGGATAGAAAAACAAATTCCAATATAACCAACGCTACTCAGACTTTAAAAGTCAAACAGAGTAATATAATAAGAAGGGCTGTTACAGTACTACAGCCTGATACATTTAAAGGCCATATGACAGTCAATTCTCTCCATAGATTGAGTTACTTCATTCTTTTTCTGTTCAGTTCCATCCTAACCTAATCATCCCACTCTCAATCAAACGAGCATTTCTTACCATGCCGTCGACACTAGAACACCATAACTGGTCCAAATCTGCCTCTGTAACCTGTAAAATATAACATATAATACAAAATCATTTAATAAATATAAAAAATAAAATCATAATTTTTTTATACTCTCCAACTACCGGCTTCGTTCGGGCATTAACCACTCCAAATGCTATTTCAAAAATCATAAATACACGGCGAAGATTCTCATCACTTAAAGTAACCACATCCATTTCTTCATTGATGATTCCCATAATCTCTCTGAACTCATCAACGTCCCCTTGCAATAGGAGGAGGTCCATTTCCAGTCAACAAACTAACAAAATAAATAAACAATTAAATCACAAACCAAAAAAAAAAATTCAATATCTTTTTTAACCGTCGAAAAGTACAAGATCATGTGTGCTAAAGGCAGGCAGTAAAAAGATGGAGAATAATTAAAATTTTGACGAATAAAAATGAATCCGAGAATAGCCTCATGATATGTAGATTTAACAAAAACTAAACAACAATAACTAGCATCGAAATTGCGAACTACGAAGAAGAAAATTAGAGATAGCGTAACTCAACGGCGACGGAGAACTGACCGGAGAAGGAGCCTTCAGAATCTCCAAACGGTGGGAACGAATTTGATTGTCGTTTATTGGGACGAGGCATACCAGCAGATAAACGACATTGTCGTCATACTGCAAAATATAATAAGTTGTATGTCGTTTTACTCAATTATTTTTAGAAAAGGGGTGGACTTTGCAGCCCTCTATATTTGAGAATTATTTCAAAACCCAAATAGTTTAGAAATTCACATTTTCACCCTAAAAAGATAGTGAACTTGAAGAAAATATCGTAGTATTTTGAAGGAAATATATTATGATTTTCATCATTTTACCACTTTTTTTGGGTTGCAATAATGGAATTTTCTTACCTTCAGCTTTCAATGGAAATTGTTACAAAATGTGAGTGCCAAAAAAACTTCTGGTGATAAATCTCTCCATTAAAAACTTGTACGTACCAAGTTAAAAAGTACATGCAAGAGTATATAAAAGCAATGTTTTTCTGAAGATGTCAGATTGCAGAAGGCATACAATTGATTCAAATAACTTGGCTACAAAAAAAAATAAATATACAGTGCCATTTAGCAGAGCTGGTAAACCAGTACAGAAATGGTACTAAAAAATTTTAGACATCCTCGTCCATCAAATCATCTTCACTGGATCTCTTCCGCTTCTCGAGCACCTTGTAACCTCCGACTCGATTCACCAGAAATCTATCTACTACTGCTTTAATCTTTTCCAGTGCTACCTTGTTTTTCAAACTCAAGTCTTCTGTAGATGCTGCATATGCTATTTCTTGTATTTTTATCATCTCGGCAACCTGCGAAAGTCATATATAATACAATATACTTTACTTTGGCCGGAGAGGCCCTTAAACAGGGATTAAAGAGAAGTAGGAAAGAAAAGAGGATCCTTACTGATTCTTGAAACTGAGAAGGAACGAATGCTTGCCTATGAAGCCTTTTCCTGGTAATTTTTGAGTACCACTGAATGTATTCAGTTTCATCCTCGTGTTCCCCCCCTTCCAAACCACCCACAATATTTTGGTGGCGATTTGACCACTCTTGCAACTCTAAATCCAACTTTTTAGACAACTCTATCTCTGAATCAAGTTCATTACTCTTACCCTCTCGTCGTTGCACATCTAGTGGAATTGATTGACGCAACTCAAACTGCCTCAAACAACGTTCAGGTAAATGCCATTCAGCTTTATCCATACAAATAATGATCGTTCTAGATTTTCCCAGAATAAGATCTCCTCTAATCTCCTCTGGTATGCTTCCATCCAAATTTGTGTAAGGAGTCCAGTTAATCTGTTTATATCAACCTGAGTCATCAGATTTCAAGCAATAAATATCTACATAACCTTCGACCAAGTGAAAAAACTTACATCATTTGGCTCCAGTGCATCCAATTTCTGTCTGTACATAACTACATCAGATTTAGCTTGATTATTTAGTTTTCCTTTCCAACGAAGAGCAAGTGGAAATTGATGGGACAAATCTTGCTTGAGCTCTGGTCGGCCAATGTTCAGGTGAAAGTAACTCCAACACTGGAAAAGAAGTGCTTTATATAGCAAACCCAACTTTCCGGAAAAAAAGAAGCTATCAACATAGAAACATTCAAAAATTTTGCAACAATAAGTCCCTTCCATCAAAAGAATGAGTCATTCCACTAAGCCTGTAAATATAGATATTAAACATAAGATTTTGTAAACGTTTAACCAATTTAATTTTTCATTTAACAAGTTGTACATTCTATTTTATTTATAATGCAGCAACCTAAATATTGATGGTTAAAGCAACTCTGGCATGTTGTTTGCTCTACAAGGTATATCATTCAATTCTTATGGCCAACCACTAGGAGAAAAGTCATGACCTTCACAATTTCCGAAGCTTGCAGGTTTGTCAGGGACCTTAGTTCTTTATTTGAGTTTGCTAAAACAGGTTCAGGACATGGTAACAAGTTTCACATCACATATTTTCTTCATTCATCAATACTACCGTAGAGAATTTCCCCACAAAAGATATAAAATTTAAAATTTCAACGGCAAATCAAAAGCAAGTTACCTGTAGTAGTGTCAAAGAGCCACTGATGGTACCTTGAGATTTCATGGACGCTTTACCAAGCTGTCTATACAAGAATGCTAGAGCTGCTGCACCCCATGCATACTTTCCAGCGCTGTCAAAGTCCTTGAACAACGGAAGATACAGAAGTGGGACAAGATTTCCCGATGTTGTAGCAAAAATCGTGCTTCCCACCAAATACAACAGAAATGCGCGAGTCCGTTGCTCAACTTCTTCATTACTAGCATCTTTCGGACAATCAGAAAAATTATCCTTCAGCCAACTCAGTTTCACCATTCCACCCTTTATCTCCTTAGCATCCGAATTCGGAACTTTC
>JAJEJH010000543.1:0-156947 GCA_026122585.1 Anacardium occidentale
TAACTTAAAACAGAGATGAATGTCTCGTCTCACCTTAGAAGAAAGCGCTCTTGGGTCCTAAGCTTTGGGTTCAAAGCGGAAACAAATCAAGTTCAGATTTCAGAAGCGGCCCAAATTGATATTAACCTTAGTCTTGCCGCCCATACCTAGTAGGCATAACTAACATTCCAGGGCAATGTATTATTAATTACTGTAGATACAATTCTCATGAACTTTTGCTTCTGTCAGATGCTTGTTTTCCCTCTTCTTAGTTTAATATTTTTACCTTTATGAGTAGTTGTCTAAATGTAAGATACAAGATTAGCAAAATCTCTACCATTAAGGAAATGATTTTACCTCACCTCTACACCGATGTGAATTAAACAAACCATCCTTATTAGGAATCAAAGATACAAGACATACTGTTTATGATCAATCCCAATAAAAAGTGCATATTGTAATTCTACAAGTATGCTTATTAAGTAACATATTATCCAAGAAACATGGGCTAACTTTCGCAACTCCATACCATCATCCAACTAGTCCTCTTTCTTGGCAAAGAATCGCAAAGCAAATGCTATACCCAAGACCAACAGTGGTACCAGGAATTGTATAATCTTCAATGCAAATCCAGAATTATCAGGTCCATGAACTACTTGCTGAGGTGGCTTGTACTTCTTTTTTGGTGGAATAGTGGTGCCATCAAGGTCACCGATATAGTATTTTTCCATCATTTCTTTTGCAGAATCGCTGTGCCCCACATCTTCAAAGTCCTCCGTTGCATCCTTTTCTGCAAAGTTAAAGATACAACCAACTGTAAAGTTGTTTCATACAATGTGGTGTTCACTTTACAACAGAAACAGTTAAACGAAAGTAATTAATGGGTGAGGCTTGTACAAGCTAGGCAATAAAACAGTCTTACCAGTGGCAGCTAGCAAGACTTCATCACCCCCAGGATGATCTTCCAGAAATGAAGTCACATCGTACACCTGATTCAAAATTTTGAGATTGACACACTAGTTAATGAATTACTTGAATCATTAAAAAAAAACCTCTTCAGTAATTTGTACCCTCAAACTGTTATATATCTACTACAAGAAGCATAAAAAATTTAAAGAAAAACATGCAAAGAGATGAGACCAAGCTTTTCTAGTCTCATTCAGCTTTCTACCTTTTATGGTTGGGGGGTATATAGCTCCTTTGCAATTTAAAAGCTACAGAAATAATGGTAGAGGCGTTGTGCATGATGTCAAAGTTCGAAGTATGTACTTTGAGTTTTAAAGTAAAATGTATGCAAATTTTAGCAGTCATTAATAAAAGCTCTTCAAGAGTGAACCTTAGGTAATCTCAGAGTCAATATGGAATTCTTCTAAGAAAATCCCCAAAAGCCAATTTTCCAGAATAAGAAAGGTATAGTTAGAAGTAGATTTTATTGTATAAGCTTCTTAATATTTTGCCAACAAATATTATGAGTAGCGCGAGAATTTTTTATTGCAAGTCAACATACTTCTGCTTATCTCAATAACTTGTATAACAATGAGAGAAGAGAAAATTTTAAATTTTTTTGACAAAAGCACCCAGATTATACGTCCATATAAGCATCAAATCAAAAAACTCTGCCCAATTTGATGAAAAGGCAGGGGAAGAAAACTCAGAGATAGTCTATCCCAGGAAAAAAATGTAAGATCAGTTCTGTCTAATACCTCTTACTTACAAGCCTCTCCCAAACAAAATTTTTCTGCTACAAATCATGAGTCTGGACTATATGCCACATGATGCAAATTACTGTATTGTTTTTGACTTGATTGAGTCTTAACAGATTTAGTTTTCGAATAGATCTTAATCCCTAGAAAATCCATATATTGAAACAAATCAAATCAGATATACAGTTCAATCTCATTCCAATTAAAGAAAGAACACTGTTTAACTTTTATTAGTTAACAACTTTGTAACAAAAAAAGCAACCCACAAATTCAAGATATATTATAGCTAAGCAAAAGAGTAATATAAATGAACAAGTTAGATGAATTAACCTTTCCAAAGATTGCAAGCCAACAATCGTTCCTCTCTTTGTGCTTTGCCACCTCTTCGAACTTAAGAACTCTGGCCATTTCTGCAATCACTGACTGCTACTGTTAAGGTCAAACCCTCACACACCTATCCAAAAACACAAGATCCAACAAATAAGCCAAAGCCCATCAAGTTTAAAGCTATATTTATTTGGAAAGATCAGTTCTTTTCTCTTACAGGAGATGGAGAAGAGCGCCGATACCTGCTGCTTGTCTGAAATATTTTCGCCTTTCCTCGGGTGACATTTTAAGATTGCTAGTCCTGGGTTAGTTTTGTTGTTAGCATTAATTATTATTAAATTTAATATTATTAAGCTTATAATATAAATAATTAACATTTTTTATATATATATATATATATGGGACGGTAATCATGAATTCGATGTTTACTAAGACAAAAAAACAATATGGCGTGACTTCATAATTTAATTTAGGCCGAACGACTTATTCCCATCAAGGTTTCTTCAAATTTTCGTGCAAAAATTTTTAAAAATTAGATATCTATTTATTAATCAATTTTTATTTAATTTTATTAATATTTTTAATAAAATAATTAAAATAATTTTATAAAAAATATAAATAATATTAATATTAAAATAAATTTAAATATATAATAATATTAATATAATAATAACAAATTTTTAAAAAATAAATAAATAAAATTTAAAAAAATCATCACTAACAGTTGTAATCATCGTAAACCTAACTAGATAATTAAAAATGTTCAATTGAATCGATTGACAGACAAATATTATAGTATCCATTATTGAAGAATGTCAAAAACAACCAATTTTAAATATATCGATCATTTATTGTCATTTTTTATGATAAAAACAGTCAAATCTGATTACTTTTATTAAATTTTTAATAATTAAAACTGATCTCTTTAATAATTGAGATAACTAGATCTGACCGTTAGACGAACTAAGTGATTATTTTTTATTACTTAGTTAGGTTTACGGAGACCATTGCCATTAAAAGTAATGACTGTTTTATTATATTATATTATATTTTTTATTTTATTTTATTTTTATTAATTTTTTATCATTATGTTAATATTATATTATTATTTTATATATTTAATTATTTATATAAAATTAATCTTATTATTTTTTATTTTATAAATTTTTATTTAAAAAATAAAAATATCTTTTTGATTGGTTAAATCTAAACTATTAACATTTAAATTTAACAGTTCTTTAGTCAGGGAAAGGATATTTAGGTTCTAAAAAATTTTTTGGTAAAAACTTTTGCAATTAAGGAAAGCTTAGGAGGTGGGAAATTGTCCCTTGGCCTTTTTAATTACCATATTATTCTTATTATTTAACTTTTGTGTCTAAAATACCTTGTTTAATTAATATATATTCTAATTTTACTCGTAGGAAATTACTATATTACCCTGTCACCTTGTTTAATTAGTGTATTTTCCAATTTTTACTCTTACAAAAATTACTATATTACCCTAGTATTGCTGTCCCAGCCGCTTCCTCTCCACCATCGCGCAAATTACCACCACTACTCAATTGCTCTTCCCACTCGCAATCTGCCACTTTCGCCACCCAACAACCGCAAGGTCCCCTGCCACCCTTTTCATCGCTGGTCAGCCGATACTACCCTCTCAACCTAGCTGATTTTCGCTGCCCCCTACGTGTTGGAGGAAATACTTGAGTGGATGCTCTAACTGTTTGTTGTGGAATTTGGAGTTTGTATTGGTTTGAAGAAGGTTGGTCTGTGCTGGGTTAGTTTTGGTTACTTTCAACTTGACTTGGGCGGTACTTCTGTTTTAGGAGAACCTGCTACAATGTTTGGAAACGATGCAAGAGATGGTGGTAATGGAGGCGCGCGAGTCAGTGATAGATGCAATGTCAAGCACAAGATCTCCAATAAGTGTTCTGGATTACAATTGCACCTAATCAGCAACTTCCAGGCCGGAAAAGAGAAAAATCGAAAGCCATAAAATAAATGGTTTTTGTAGTGAAAGCAAGTTCCAGCTTTCTTGTATTCCACAGTGTTAGATTACTGAAAGAGAGAAGCAATTGACGACTATGATTTGAAGCAGTGGGAAGATATTGAAGGCTCTCATCAAGAAAAGATTAAAATCTCAAAAAAGAAGGAAATAAATTGGTTCAGGGAGGAAGTCTTCCTTTCTCCAGTGAGATTTTTTCCATCTTGTGAGACATGTTCTAGGTTTGTACTGTGCCAATAGCATCTTGTGTCCGTTGTATTGTATTTTACGAAGTCTCGTAATGAGACAGAGCCTTTGCCATGGATGTAAAGTTTATTCTTGAACTCGACCCATGCATCATGCATCATGTTGTATTTGTGCAATTTCTTGTTTTGTTCTTGGTTTATTTTGCAATATTATTGTTTATATTATTGCAAACTATTTTTCCAGCTAATTACATTTCCACCATAAGTGAACGTAGCCTGTTGGTAATCTTCTTCTATCTAAATAGCTAACTTTTGAATGAACAATCAAAATATCATCAAACAAAAAAAAATAATGTTAATATAATATTGAAATAAATGTTAATATAAAAAATATTATAAAATATTAATATAATAATACAAAATTTTTAAAAAATAAAATTGAAAAACCTGCCATTTTTAGTGGCCGAACGTGTTAAATGGATATATGTTCTTGTGATGTATGTTCTCAGTTTGGTGTCAAAGTCTTCGTTTCTACAGTGAGATCTTTCTGATCTTGTGATATATGTTCTGAGTTTGTGTTGTGTTAAATGGATACTGTATGTATTGTATTATATTCCATAAACTTTTATAATAATAATGGATATATCTAGAGGTGGAGCCTGTGCCATGAACGTGGAATTCATTCTCGAACTCGAATCATGTACCTTGCTGTGTTTGTACAATCTCTTGCTCCATTCATGGTTTATTTTGCGATATGATTGTTTAGATTGTCGATCCAAACCACAACAAGCCCTTGGTACTGCGACGTGTGTGTATGTTTTGGAGGTGAAAAGGGGCATCAATGGACATGAAATATAGGAAATGAGTGACAGGACAAAGTGCATGAAAAATCAAAGAACAAAACATTTGTATGATAAATGATGTGTATATAACAACTAGATCTGTCATTGGAATTACTCTTAAGAGCACAGACAAATTTGGTTTTTACTGTTGAATAAGAAAAATAAAATAAAATTGGAGGTCCATGTTTGTCTAGAACCTAAGAAATCAACACGAGAACTGCTGAAGTGCAATTTATAATTGGCTTTAAGGAGATGCATCATATATCTTGTTCTCAAAGCATAAACCAATTAAAGCCTGTTAAAGATGTTGCGACAAACATACGTCCAACTCACTGACACCATGACCAGAACGATACAAAATAAAGTAATATTACGAAGGAGAACGAAATGCTCCAATTGCACAAACCCGATTAACATTATTCCCCATAAAAAAATATTTAAATCTTACACAACAACCGAAAGCACTCTAGTAAACTAGGTCATGCACCCAAAAGCTCAAACTGTAGCATCTGCAGGAACGAGGTGACAGAAAGTAAGTAGAAGTTTGAAGTGGCAGCCGAACACCAAAAGTTTAGAATGCTTCATGAATGAATATGCATGATGATGATTGGAAGAATGATAGGGAACATGATACTGGGTGTTGGTCCCTTCCTATCGGTGGGAGACATTGGCAGGCAGTGTTTGAAAGGAGATTATCGTGAGCCAGAGATTCAGTTGATTATAGCCATTTGGTTTGTGATTAATTAGTGACAGTAAGGACAGCTTCAGCTTCTCATCGTACCCATCCACTTTAACAAAACTAGAGTTCTGAGTAAAATACGAATAGAAGCTGAAAGAAACATATATATAAGCCAAAAAGAACAACAATAGGAACCACGAGTATTCTACTGTGATGGAATTGTATGAACTGAATTATTATGATTGTAAGTCATGTGCCCAAGAACAAAGAACTGAACCAAACACATCTTTGATTTGATGAGCAGTTGGCAAGAGTCATACTCCTATGGTTACATTTACCTATTCTTTGATCTGGTCATCTTTTGTTGTTACTTTGTTCACAGTCAAATAGTGGGCCAGAGAAAACAAGGGAATTAGGTCCCTTCTTAAAGGGATTAATGAGGGGGAATGCAGCACACAGTAATAATAATAATCTTGCCATGGTGACGAATTTTTTTGTCGCGAATCCAATGATTTGATGTTTATGATAAGACAAGCCATTTTTGTTTCAAATATGGAGAACTAAACATAGATTATGTGTTGAAAGTATGTGATGTGAGATTTAAAAAAGATTCATGTAAAACAAACCAGATAAATTTTAAAAGCTACCTGGAATCGGAAGTAAAGAAACCGATTCAACAGTTTCGTTTTTTCCTGCCAAGAAGGTCAAGAACGATACCCTTGTTTTGAGCTTCTGATTTATCAGCCTTGCTTTCAAGCTCTGGATGGATCTTCCTTTTTATCATCCTCCTCATCATCTGTTCAGCAGAAAATTATTATGTAAATAACTAATCCATGTTTCACTGTAACGCGGTACATCAAGACTATTTGAAATGAAAATGGTCCTAATATAATTATACAAAAACAATTTTTTAAGTAGAAAATTATTTTTTATATATATATAAACTAAAGTTAAAATTACTCACTTGGTGTATTTTCTTGATGGGACGTAAATCCTCTTTGACATTAGGAATGAATTTCTTAGCAAATGAGGGGCCATGCTTAGTGCGAACAGACTTTTTTCTACCAGCATTTTGCTCCACTTCATCCGAAGTTGTCTTCTTATAATTGATAACGGAGTCTTCTGAGAAAAGGTCTGCAAGTGTTGTTCTACTTCTCTTCTTTCCTTGATCGCTATCCGTGCTGCCTATCTCAAGTCCGAGCTCATTAGAGGAACCAACAAATGGAATTAATGGGACACCATCAAGGGCTATTATCACATCGTGACCGATCTCAACATTTCCATCAGCATCAGATGCAATATCCTTAAAATTCTGTCCAAATGTCGTGAAAATCAATGGGTTCACTTCTTCATCTTCAACAATGATGTTGTTGTCTTCATCAAGATCGTCACCATTGTTAATTGAGCCATTCTCACCTTCCACTTCTTCTTCTTCCTCGCTTTCGAAAATAAAATATTCTTTCGGTTGGTCGAATGGTTTTAGAGGATCAAAACCGAACGTACCAATTGTTAGAATTCCATCTTTCCAGCCATCAAGCACGTCCACCAGGGCTGCTAGTTCGAGTAATGCTTTCGTATTGGTGTCAATCGCAATGGATTCCGTCTTTTTCACATTCCGAGCAAAACCATCTGCACAAAACAACAATTTTCCCGTCCACATAGAGATTATTAGTTCCCGTGAACATTTGTCAGAATGTGTATACAAATAAATGCGTTCAAATCACGGTAAAGAATTTAAGCAAACCGACAGAAATAGTTACTCCGAAACAAAATACTTCATTATAATTCAAGGCAGGTGATACAGGGCTAAAAAACCACTCTGCTGCAGTAAAAACAAGCAAGATTTATGCACTATAATAAAAAAAAGGGATTTGCAAACATCAATTACCAGTTATGATTCCCGACTGCTTTTAGAAATTCCGAGAAAAATAAAATATTAGTCGGATGACAAACTTTAATGTGACTATGTAACTTCGAGGACAAGAAATTCTAAATTCAAACCTTTAATAACGTTATGATTAAACTTCCTGTGCAGCCAGTTGAAGATCTGTTGTGAAAATACAAAAACAAAAACACTACTTGATATGTCAAGCCAAAAAAGTACGGGATTACAAATAAAATATGCTAAGAGATTATGAAAATGAAAATGAGAGTCGACCTTCATTTTCTCAGCCAAAGTGTTTGGTCAGTAAAACTGGCACAAGTGAAGGGATGAGTGAAGTGAGGGTGTGACAATGAATGGGGAATTGCTTATGGAGAAGAAGGAAAAGCAGGGGCCAAAATTAATGGAAGAGATTGTAGTTGACACGTGTAATGAGAAGTGGGGCATTTGAATGGAACTATGTTTTGGGTGTGCATGGGATGTTTGAGGAGGCACTATGTTGGGTCTGTCTGGCATGATCGATGTTCCGAAATTCTCGAAATGATGCTCTCTGGTTTTTTCACATAAATGCAATGAAGTACTTGTTCCTTCACCTAACTCCCACCTCTATTTTTTCTTCCTTTTTTTTTTTTTTTTTTCACTTTTCCATTACTCTGAATATGACTGTCTTCAATATAATTTGCAATTGAAAGACATTGGTCAGTTATGCCCAATGACCAAGTTTTAGATAGTGTAGATTGTACATGACCAATGAAAAGAGTATTGGTTAGTCCATTCTTCCACCTTTCTGTGACATCGAGAACAGGCCAGATGTTACTGTCAATAGGAAAATAACTTACAATTTACTTGAAATATCTAAGTGCCTCTGTATTCTCAGACCACTTTTTGAATCATGAAAACTGATATGGAAAATTGAAAACTGCATCTCTCATTTTCTTTTTCAAGCTTTTTTCCAAATACTCAACTCATTGATGCATTTTTTGAAAAAAAACAAAGACTTGACAGGATATGTCTACTAATTTGATTGATTGAAATAAAAATGTAAAAAAATAAGTTAATCTCTGTCATTCAAATAATATCTTGCTTCAGCTTCTTCCAAACGCTTGCATTATAACAATTTGCTCTCTGGTTGAACTCTGAGTCTTATGGTACCAGAGAGAATAAACGATTTGGTTAAAATTATATAAGAGTTAGATCTTTGGATACTAAACTGTACTGGGAATGGAATTTGTTCTTAAATATTTGACTTGGAGCAAGTGTAATATGCGCTCCTTATCTTTTTGTTGGTTGGATACGAAGCAATTTCTGTTCTTTACCTTTGCTTTACATCTCCTGTACTTTCCTACTGTCGTGACATGTCGAAGAACAGCAATCTAACAAGTTTCCCTAATCAGATATTTAGAACTCAGAAGCAGAATGTTGAACGAAAATGAAAGCTTAATTAGCTGAAAGGAATAGGTTAATTTTTAAGAAGAGGAAACAGATAATACATACCAGGTCTGGCGTTTGTTCATAGCTAGAGCCGTTATTTGACATGTAGTGACTTGTCTGGCTATTACTAAAAGCCTAAAAGCCTAAAGCTAATGAACTTGTTAGTGCTTTAGTACAAATTACATCACTTCCAACTCTCACAATCCATTATAATATGCTTCAGATTCACAGACTGTGAGGACTTGCTAATTGACTGGTGGGTCAGATTCAGAGAATGTGCGGACTTGCTAATTTATTGATAGAGGAGGTTGGGTTATACTAAACTTAAATAAATATATGACAGTAATTACATACTTCTTGTGAATTATTTAATGACATAGCACTACTTTGCACGCTTTCAAGGCTGAAAGACAAGGCTTGTAGACTGCAGAGGAAAAAAAAAAAAAAAACGAGACCCACCATTTGCTTCATACCTTTTATTGCTAGCCAAGTTCGTTTCTGGGTTTGAATGAAATTTATTTTTTATTTATGGTCAGAAAGTCATGATCCAATTTCTCATGTCTTGGGACTCCATGGCAAGATCCTCTTAATTTTAAGAAATCGTTTGCTGCATTATTATAGGTCATTATACAGGTACTGAACGATTCACAGCCAGAACATCTTTCAATAGATGTAATCCAATGAACATGCTAAACTTCTATCAGAACACCAAAGACCCATTTAAAAATTTGATAGTATAAGCTTGTAGGGATAGGCACAAGATGCATCATCCCTTCGGCTCATTTCTGCTAACAGAATCAAATGGGATGGACTTTTAGGATGAATAACAGAAGAGGGCACCTGTTTTCCCCCTGAGTCCTCTCCAACATGGCCATTAAATAACCTAGCCAAATCTTCAAACAGAAGGGCCATCTTTCAGGCCTATGTATAGATAGACCAGAAGATAGCCAGCAGAGACTTCCTAGCTTATCGCTTTTGGACTCAAAAAACAAGAAAATTGGGTTCGTGAGCTTTATGCCCACTTAAGAAATTTGTTAAGATTTACCGTGAGGGCTTAAAAAAAACCCAATTATCCTACCTAAACCTAATACCTAGACCTAACATGTATGTATTTTGTGTCATCCTAGTTTAGATTTTCTGACAAAAATTCTCAGTTTTATTACATTCGAGTTAGAATTATGTCAAAAATTTTTAATAATAATTTAACCTTAATTATATTTGGATTAACCTAACGCAATCCAAATTAATTTAAAATCACCTAATGTTTAGGTTCTCTCAAATATTTTTAATGTTCTAATTATAACACTAAATTGACCCAATCCGTTATTAATGAAATACATAATATAACATTTTTCTAATTTATAAATTGTCTAAAAAATTACATATCAAGATACTTTAAAACTTATCAATAATCTTAAAAACTAAATTTTATTCTTGTTATTGAAAAATAAAATAAATTTTTTAAATAAAAATAAAAAATAATCATAGTAATTACAATTACATAAAGATACAATATATCATTGTAACATGCTATAAATATTCAGGTCAACTTAAGTTAATTTAAGTTATTTTCATGTGAATTTAATTTAATTTTAAGCTATGTGAGAATGATTCAAATTAAATTTCATATTATAAAAAAAAAACTCAAATCTACGTTAATTTTTTTTTGTCATATCGTATATCATCATTGAAATTTAGTATGCTTGTAAAAAATTGTGATTGGCTGTTTGCATGACTAGAAAACAGAATCATAAATAGGAAAATTTTGAAAGACTTCATAAAAAACATAAATTGCTAGTTGGTCATGCAACTGCAGTGCTTGTTTACAAACTGAAGTAAATATATGACCACTTTATTACATTTAACGTAAATATGTAATTCTCTCACTTAAGCCAAACAGGGGCGTGAAATTATCTTCAGTTACACTCCACATCAAGTGGAGTATAACGATGAAGAATCAGAACCCATGCTTGCTTGCTTTATCTTCTGTATATCACTCATATTAATTTATTGATCCGACGTGACATTATTGTTATAAATAGCCTAAAACTGAAGCAAACTGAGGCGCACAGATAGTAGAACATTTTCTTTATTTAAGCTTCTCTTTAGCTGTGATGACCATTTCTGCTTTCCTTGTCCTTGACATGGAATTCTTTGGCTAGTGGTTTTCTTGACAGCGAAAGGTGCACTCCGGGGTCATGATGGGAGCATGAAGATTTGAATAAAATTGAGTTGTTAACACCTTGCACGTTACTGTTCAAGTAAGCATCCGAGGGAGGAGAATGCAATCCCTTTCCTTTGTGACTCTTGTCCTTCTTTTTGGAATTCTCTTCTTCATTGCTGCTGCTGCTGCTGTTGCTATGTTTAAGCCAAACGCTTCTACCCTTCTCAGTTTTAGGGTCAATGCGGCCCAGTAAATGAGAGTTGCCGTCAAACCCATGTTTTGCAGGAGACTTGATTACTTCCATGAAAGCACCTTTGTTCTCACCTGCAATTGTTATAATCTTCATGCCACCTTCCTCAGAATTTGAAGAGAATTTCTGGTGACGACCACCTTTCTTCTTTCCTTCAAAGTCTTTGTGCTCTTCGTGTTTCCCATGAAGAAGGTGAGCAATGTCGGGCTTGCGACTCTCGTGCAAGTCCTTCTGGGAACCCGTGCCATTGATCCAAGCCCTGGCAGTTTCAGTGATCTTTTGAACCAGCACGCCTTTTTGCTCAGCCTCCACTGGGATCTTGGGTTCAACCTCGGGTTTGGATTTCAATTGTGGAGGGGGGAGAATTAAAGGAGAAGGTGGGGGAGCAGTGGGCTTGTGCTTGGGAGACTGGGGTGGGGTTTGAACAGCAGGCTTTATGGTTCTAGGAGACGGCGTTGGGGTGGGCACACGATTCGTGATAGTAGTCCCATTGGTGAAGGTGCTAGTGATAGTTGGGACCGTTTTGACAGGGGAAGTTATAACTGTTTTGACTGGGGAAGTTGAAATTGTTTTGACAGGGGAAGTTGGAACTGTTTTGACTAGGGAAGTTGGAAGTTGTCTGACGGGAGAAGTTGGCAATGAAGAGGTAGAGGAAGGTTTCGGAGGAGAAGGAGGAGGAGCTTGAAGTGTAGAAGATGGGGATGGTTTTTGGGAAGGAGAAGTTGGGAGAGAAGCAGAGTCCTTGGGTTTAACGGGAGAGGACGGAACTGAAGAAGTGGTAGTTTGAGTTGTTCTGGTGACAGGAGAAGATGGCACGGAGGTTCTTCTAGTTGGGGAGGTGGGAACTGAGGACAAACCTGTAGTGGTTGGTGCTCCAGTAGGTTCTTGAGGTTGAGGCTGACCTAATGGCCTAAACACAGGTAGAGCCAAAGGAGGCCGTGGCTGGGGAGCAGGGGCCTCGGGGGTTGGTCTAGTGGGTGCCGCTGGACGGGCTATGGATGGTAAACGTAACCAAGGACGAGACGGAGGTGGGTTGGTTGCCATAACAAGGAGAGAAAGGTTTTACTTGCACAGAAAACTAAAAACTTTGAAGGAATGAGCACAAGTATGGAGGGTTCTAACGAGTTCTTATTTATAGAATGCACATATGATGAGCAACGAGGCTTATCCCATTTGGAAGCAAAATAGTAGCTTAAAAAGCCGTCAGAAGCACAGATACACCGTTACAAAGGTAAGGCATCCGATTCAGCGGGCACCACAGCCGACAAAAGTTCACAGAGGCAAGATTGGTATCGACTTAAAAGAGTCACACGGAATTGTCTGCTTTTTGCAGCCCCGATGGGGATGATCTGTGTTCTGAATGGTTACATTAGGATCTATTGAAATGAATTTAAGCTCAGAATAACTGTGACGCAAACACCTGCTTAAAAGGAATAAAAATGATATGATACTACTAATCACTAGGTAGTCCATTGCTATATATCTACTCTTATTCTAAAAGCAAATATGGCAATCTGTTTGATAGTCGGCATTGGTACATGTGTCACATTTCTTAATCCATGTTAAACAAACGAAAGAAGTCGTTCAATTCGTTGCGTTGGTATCAAATGTCATTTCCATGTCAAAGACAAGTGCGATGGAGGTGGCATATTCTGCAATTGGTAATGGCTGCCTTTTTTCTTCCTCTCAATAGTAACCACTGGAATAGCCGTGAATGTGTTTGTGGGTTGTGCGTTTAGCGGCTTCCTTCTCTACCACTCTTGCTGACTTCCTTAAGGTTCTTGAACATTCTTCCCTTTCACTTAACTGGACTAACTGTGATTAGATTCGTGCAATCTTCAGAGGAATTTATAACCTTAGCTGTCTCCGTCGTCCAGCTGACTTTGCTTGCAGAGATTAAGATGCTGTCTCTGCTACTCTCGCTTTCAACCGTTCGTATTCCCTCTGAGCCCTGCCTTTGATCGTACGGAGGGGTGACTTTCAATTTTCATAGATTGGAACTGAAATCATTCTAACCTAGTTGTCATTGCTACATGAGAGAAGAAAAGAATATAATTTGAAGTGGGCCATCGGAGTATCCGCATAATTTCTTTTTCCTTTTTCACTAATGTATGTTTCTTTTTCCTTTTTCCCTAATGTATGTTCAATTGAAAGTTGTCAATTAAAAAAATACAATGTTCTTACGTCCATTGAAAAGCAAGTTGTTCTGGTTTGAAAAATTAATTAAGAAGTCAAAATTCCTAATAATTGGCAAGTGTTCACTCATTGAACTGTAAATTCTACAGTCCATTTTGCATATGATAGAATTGCTTATAAAAATGAGAACGAAGTTCACCTGCTCTTGCAAACAAATGGACCCCCGGGAAACCAATTTATAAGCAATGGTAATATATTCAAAATGACTCTGCCAACATCACTTCCTTTCAATAGAAAAGAAAAGGCAAAACGACATATTCACTCAAAATTTGGTTTGGTGATAAATTATCACCCATAAAATTTTTTAAATCCAAAGTAATCATATTATGAAAAATATTAAAATACTTTTTATAATATTAATATTAAAATAAAATTTAGTATAAATAATATTAAAAATAAAATTATAATAAAAAATATTAAAATTATAATAAAAATTTTAAAAAAATATAAAAAGTGGAGTCGGTGATTGCCTCTAATCTAGTCAAATGGCAGAAACGATCACCTGACCCTATTGGCGACTGGATCTGATTGTCATGATAACATTCTGGTCGTTTCTGGTTTTTTTTAATGACAGAGGCGGTCAGATCTATCCGTCTCTGTCATATTATTGACGGTTAGATCTGGTCATCTTCGTCGCATTATTCGACCACATTTATCATTGTTACTGTCAAATCTAGTTGTCAAGGTCACCGACTAGGTTAGAGGCGGCCATTATCGTCGACGATATTATCGGTGACTGTAGCTGTTTTTTTATATTTTATATTTTTTAATATTTTTAAAATTTTTTTATTATTATTTTTTTGTTTTTAATATTATTTATATTAAATTTATTATTTATTTTAATTTTAAAAGATAAATATACCTTTTTGACGGATGAGTATTTGGATTTAAAAAGTTTTGATGGTGACAATTTATCATTCAGTCAAACTTTAGGTGGCAATATATCCATTCGATAAAAAAAAAAAAACGAAAAATCACATTACTACAAGGGACTTAGAAATTACTATGTCAATGCAGATATAAATAATTTCAACAGGTGATGGTGCTATTTCAAGGGGTTTCCCATCAGGGGTAACTGGGGTAGGCTACACTTTCTTGTTTATCTTATTCTGGATAGTCCGAACCCGCTTCCATTGCCAACCCAAATACCCTTTCCACAGAGTATGGGAGAACAAACAACTCAGTCACAAATAGGATCTTTGAGTGCAGAAGTCCCAACAAAACGAAATAAACCCAAAGAGTAAATTTTTCTAGCTTTGGGCTTTTTAGGGGCCCTTGGAAAATGCTGGCAATCTCCAAGAAGTTCGGCTGATTGGAGATGGATTACAATGTCTCTGCAAAAACAAGATGCGGGCGTAGAGATATAAAAGTGATTTTCTGTCTTTTGTGGTAATGGAATTTAAGGTTTCTGGTCATTGTTGTAGTACACGGACTCAGAGAGGCCTATAACACGAAATAGTCGAAGTGATAGAACGATTAGCCAGGAAGAAAAGGCCGAAGCAAGCCGAAAAGGCCCATTACAAGCAACCCATATCCACCCTGAATAGCCCAAATAAGAAGCTAATAAAATGACAGATTCCCATTAAAGTATTTTCTTCTTTTCAATGTGAAAAGATAAGAAGCAAGTTGTTATAATCCAGAAAGGTACGAATGATTTCATCATAAAACGACAATTTATGCTGACCTTCAAAACTTGTACCTTCTGTGCTACGCTGATCCAATTGATTTTTCAGAAAATAAAATTCCTCTCTAGGAAAGAAAAGTGAAAGAATGTTAGAGATTATACGTTGTTTAGCTTCACCTCATGATGATTCATGAAATTATAATTCTATTTGGTCTCAGATTTCACTGTCACCTTTGGAAAGTGCCAAAAGCGGAATCGAGAGGTCCTCACTTGCTAGAGTATTCATGAAGGGTCCTTTTTTTGTCCTTTTTTTCCGCACATCAATCATGCTCATGACGCCTGAGCAGCAACGAACAGAAGATTGCTGCGCCATCGAAAACAGTTGCCCGTGAGTGGACTAAATTGTAGTAACGCCAAGCAATTTTTCTCAGCCGTTCAAGTTTTCAGAGGGGAATATAATAGTGATTATTCCTCCCCACAATTGTACCTTGTATTACCATTCTTATGGGCGATCTAATTTCCAACACTTTTTAACCCCTTCACAGCGTAATAAATTTTTTTATTCAAAATTAAATTCTGTTACCTAAGAGAATTCTAATACATTATTAGAAAATTAAATTATTATATTCTAATATTTTATTTTTTAAAATTATTATATTATTTTATATTAATGAAAATATTACCAATTTTTCCTGTTGCCACTCCCATTAGTCTCTCTATCATCGTGATCTATAAGATTATATCAATAATTTCGTGTGATTGAGTAATCTTATATTATATTATCGTACGATAATGACAAATTCACAATACCAATAATTAGGATTTTTAAAGAATTAGAATTATTAAATTATAAATTTTTGAGCCTCTAAGAATATTAAATCATTATATTTTAAACATTAAAATAAGATATATAAAAAATTTATTTTCTATAATACATTTTTAAGTTTTAGATATTAAAATAATTTAATTTTACGTATAAAAATATTATTTATATCGTTAAGAGATTAAAAAAAAAAAACTTAGTAACTAAATGTAATCTACCTTTTTAAATTGGCCAAAGGACATGTTCCCACCCAGAGTTTGGTCCTAAGACAAAGTCTCACCCGCCAAGTTAAAAAACCCGAAATTCCATCAATTAACTGTTAAATCCAACAGTCAACAATAAGGTAAGAGACAATTCTGTCATTTTAAAGTTAAAATGTATAAAAATATAAAATAATTTTTAACTATATATAAAAATATATTAAAAATTTATAAAATTATAAAAAAATGTATAAAATTATAAAAAAAATTTAAATTTTAAAACCCAACCACCGTCGTCTTGCCCGCGACGGTGGCCGTCGAAAATAGCACCAGGTGGCCGTTTCGATCACCTGGTTCCAAGGGAGGCCAGATCTGGCCTCCCGAATCGACGGAGGTGGCTAGATCTGGCCGCCTCCTCTTTTGGTGGAGGTGGTCAAATCTGACCATCTTCGCCCGAAACCTTGACCGAAAACGGCAGTTGGGGCCAAATCCGACCATTTTCGACCATTTCTGGCCAAGGTTTCGGGCGGAGGTGGGCAGATCTAACCGCCTCTATCGATTCGAGAGATCAGATCTGGCCTTCTTTGGAACCAGGTGGTCGAAACGGCCATCTGGTGCCATTTGTGGTGGCCGGGTTTTAAAATTTAAATTTTTTTGATAATTTTATAAAATTTTTAATATATTTTTATATGTATTTAAATATTATTTTATATTTTTATTATAAAATTTTATTAATAAATGTATTTTTATTATTTTATAAAATGGGTTAATAGAATTAAAAAAAAATTAGTTAAAAAGTGAGAATCTAGGCGAATGAGACTTTGCCTCCTTCTCAAACTATGGGTGGAAAAAAGTCCTTTGGCCTTTTAAATTCAGGCTCCCGCAAGCAAATATGTTGTAGGTGCGTGTTTTTATATTAATCGTTGAAGCATAAATTGATGGTGTACGTGTGAAATCGCGCCAACGCTGAGGCTTACGGAAGTCTAAAAACGGCGATGGAGAATATATTCGGATCAAATTGGGAAAACAGGATACGGAATCGGATTGGTCCCGTATGGGTTTGAAATTGCTTTCGCGCTTAACCTTTGACGTGAATCATCTTACCGCTCAACTCTTCGTCTTTCTGAAACAGCTTTTGTCGTATTATCCGAATTACCTTTTCGTAATTTCAACGCCCCCCAACATGAAATTCCCAATCTTTTCTACTTGAATGATATTCTCGTTCAAACTTTGCAGTGATTCAGTCGAAGTAACGAGCCAACCGTATATGACGTGGCGAAATCAAGTAAGTAAGAACAGCCAGCTGCTTTAGTCGGTAGGTTTCCAGCTTCGACTTGGCTAAGTCAACTGGATATAATCAATTAATAATGTCTTGCCCTTCTAAAACAAGTTTCTTGGCCCTCCATTTGGCGCCGCTTAACAAGGCCCGACTTCTATTTTCCTTCTCAATTATGTCAAAATCTTTCTAATCTGAACCCCTTTAGAATGATGTATTTTATTAATTTTAGTTTAATTAAAATGAGATTAGAATAGTATAATTTAATAAAATTTAATTGAAGCACATAATTTCATTATAATTTCGATTGAATTATATAATTCTAAAACGATTTTAATTGATGCAATTAAAATGTTGGACTAGTAGGAGTTTTTTAATTTTATTTTTAAATAATGATGAGAAAAAAATCAATTTGTTTATATTTTAAGGGTGGCAATAATATTATTTAATTATATTTTAATTATTATATAATATTTTGAATTGCATGAATAATGATTGCTCGTCCACCTGTACCCCGAAGAAGAAAGAGAAGGCATATTCTAAATAAAAATATACCATGCCAACTTGAACTTGTCGTTGTACAGTCAATTGCCAAATAAATACGTGCGGGTTTATTCATAATACCTTAACAAGTAACAAGGACTATTAATTTTCTATTTTATTTTGTCCAAACGACTAACTCCCACCCAAAGTTTTTTTAAATGGGAAAGTCATATAAAACAATTTTTAGTAAATTAAATATTTATATATATTTCTAATTTTTTAATATTTTATAATACAAGATTAAAATATATTTTATAAAAATAAATAATATTAATATTAAAATAAAATTTAATATAAAATAATATTAAAATAAAACTTAATGTAAATTTTAAAAATTAATTAAAATTTTTAAAAAATATTAACTATTTTGATTATCTTAGGTTTTTTTTTGAAAATAATGGTTTTTTTAGTTTTTTTTTATTTTAATATTATATTATATTTTAAATATTTTGATAAATTTAATCTTATTATTTTTTATTTAAAAAGATAAAATATTTCTTTAATTAATTAAATTTAATAATTAATAATTAAAATTTATTTTTAATATTAAATAATAAATAACTATTTAATCTTTTAAAAATTTTTAAATGATATTTTAGCGTTTTGGTGGGATAATTTGTTTGACTTTTTTTTTTTTAAACGACATTTGAGAACTTCCATGATCCATCTAAATGTCCACCTTACATCGGATATCTAAACCTTCGTAGCAACATCTTAAAAAATAAAAATAAAAATAAAATGACACGTCATTTACAGCTATAGGTTTTTTCTAATTATTCAAAAAAGAAAACAAAATAAAAATGCTTTTAAGGGCAGAGACGTCACTACGAAAAAATAAAAATAAAAAGGCTTACACGAAAAATAATAGAGTCAGAAGCTTAACGGAGAAGAACATGGGGTAGGGCACTCGATTGTCCTTCGTGGCCAAACCGTGTTTATGATTAAATAAAGAGGGCCGTTTAAAATATGGAAATGACAGAAACTACAAGAGTTCTCTTCTTCAATTAATACTATAACCAAGAAGGTAAACCTTTTCTCCCCTTATCTCTTCTTCCTTCTTTTCAACTCCATTTTGATCCATAGCCGTCTCTCGATTCTCCTTTTCTTCTTTTATATCTCCCCCTTCCATGCCATCTATTTAAGTCTATTCATGTTTCTCTTTTTAAACTTGACTTTCTCTTCGAAAAGGGTTTAAAAAAAAGGTCAGAGGTCATTGAAAAATTTCCTTTTTGTAAGCTGTAACCAACCATCCTCTGTTTTATTCCATTGTATCTCTATCTAGAGTCCAACCAAACCCGTCATGATGTTGGGGATGGTCTGGAACTCGTTTATTCTTTTGTTCATCTTCCTTGGTTTGTTGTTTTTAATTCGAGTGGTTTTGTTTAAAACTGGGTTGATATATGTTACCAAGAAATGGTGGAGAGTGATTGAAGATTGTTTTCATGTGTATCAATTCTTCAAGGTTCCAGAATTGAACGAAAATATGCAAGAGAATCAGCTGTATCGCAAAGTTTATATCTATTTAAATTCTTTAACTTCCATTGAAGACTCAGATTTCACCAACCTTTTCACCGGAAAGAAGTCCAATGAAATCGTCCTCGGTCTCGATCCTAACCAAATCATTGAAGATGATTTTCTTGGAGCTCGAGTTTCTTGGATAAACCAAGAAAAAAACGACACAAATACTTGCAAAACCTTTGTCTTGAGGGTAAGGAAAGCTGATAAGCGAAGAATTCTGCGTCCTTATCTCCAACACATACACACAGTATCCGATGAGCTCGACCAGAAAAAGAAAGATTTGAGACTCTACGTAAACATACAAAATCGTCACCATAGCCAAGAGGGACGGTGGAGATCTATCCCCTTCATTCACCCCTCAACTTTTGAGACGATTGCTATGGAGTCTGATCTCAAAAACAAGGTAAAATCTGATCTTGAGTCATTCCTTAAAGCAAAACAATTCTATCATCGACTAGGCCGTGTCTGGAAACGAAGCTTCCTGTTATACGGTCCTTCAGGTACGGGAAAATCAAGCTTTGTGGCAGCCATGGCTAATTTTTTATGTTACGATGTTTACGACATCGATCCTTCAAGAGTCTCAGACGATTCAGATCTCAAAATGCTTTTGTTGCAAACAAGGAGCAAGTCTGTGATCCTAATCGAGGATCTTGATCGTTTTTTGGCTGATAAATCAACGAGGGTGAGCTTATCCGGGGTACTAAACTTCATGGACGGGATATTAAACTCTTGCTGTCTGGAAGAGAGAGTAATGGTCTTCACAATGAACAGCAAAGAGCTTATTGATCCGGCTGTACTTCGACCTGGACGTATAGATGTCCACATTCATTTTCCGTTATGTGATTTTTCAGCCTTTAAAACATTAGCAAATAGTTATTTGGGACTAAAAGATCATAAGTTGTTTCCCCAAGTAGAGGAGATTTTTCAAAGTGGCGCGAGTTTGAGTCCAGCCGAGATTGGTGAGTTAATGATAGCCAACAGGAACTCGCCTAGTCGGGCCCTGAAATCAGTAATCACAGCTTTGCAAACAGATGGCGATGGGAGGGGGTCTTCCAGTATCGGACGGCGGTTGCATGACAGTTGGTCAAGGAAATCATTTGAGGAACTGGGTGATTCTAGTTCCATTTTTAGGGAAAATCCTGTAAAGGAGATCAAAAAGTTGTACGGTTTGTTGAAGATCAAGAGTAGCAGAAAAACTCAACCGTATGATTTGTCTGCATCGCAAAAGGAGGGCTGATCCTACGGTGGGATATTCCGGGCCACATCTCTCAATTGTCAATTGTAAATCCAGAAATGTGGATGAAATGTATCCACAGATGCTTGGCAATTGTGGCGAAAGGGTGTAAAACTCATACAAGGCAAAAGTTTAGCGTAGTTGATAGTCCGTCCTCGTTGCTTCAATGTTTTGCTGATAGGTAAAATATTTAGCAATTGATTCTATTATTCTGTATTCAATTTTTTGTTCTCAACAGCTTAAGATTAATGGTTTATTATGCTTTTACTGATAGCGTGGTGCATACTCTCTGAGATTTTCTGAAAAAAATAAAAAAGATTTTGTTATGAAGATACACACATACTGGGATATCTTAAAAAGATGGAACTGGGCAGATTTGTTCGGTTGTTAGATGCTGATATTGAGGGGGCTGAAATAGAAAACTGCGGAAATGAGGAGTCGGCAGAGGCAAATATTGTTAGTTTTTTCTGATGTGAAATGTAAAGCTGACCCAACACTTTCTTCATCTCATCATGGGTGATAACGATTGCACTCTTCTTGTTTCGGTCACTTCGTCTTCAGTCTTTGGAGTCTGGTCGTTTAGAATCAACAGTCGAGACCCTCATTGAATTGTAAAACAATTTCATTTATGGTTGTAAATAGCTGTCAATGGATTTACTTATAACCTGTCAGAAATGACAGACATCATCAGATAATACTAAATTTACAGCCTAAAAATAAATTATGAAACGTGTGGAGTGTGGTAGATTGGCATCTTCTTGAAGAGGGCTAAAATTATTATGATTGTGAGTGAAACTGGTTGGTCCAGTTGATATCAAGCCAGCGGCCTGTGGGTTCCCCAACTGCACTGCCTTACACGCACCTGCCTAAAACCACCCATCACACATATAAATTAATCTATAAAGAAATCATAGTTCTATAAACAGTAACCATACTGAACCTCAATGATGAAATTAATCCCAGAACATGATAGAAATCGTGTATTTTGATAAAGACTTCTGCAGATTAATTACTTTAATTCACCAACGCACGCACACGCAAATAGAAATTTAAAGTCAATCTTAGTGTGTTCAAAGTTGTTTATAAATGTGAAATCTGAGTGTGCACATGGAAACATGTGCAATGGCTTGGTGGTGGGATAAGCCATTATTGCAAAGCATTAATGAGAGGGCTCCTTAATAATCCGCAGCCAACAGGGAACCTTCCACTCTACTAAACGTAATTGCAAGAAACGTTCGCTTCGTTTTTCGGTTGGTTTCTACCAGTAACACCTAATTTATACAATTATTGCTGGTTTGGTTTGAGGATGAGAGACAGAATGCTGCTCCAACCAACCTCATAGTTGTACCAGTTAACCAAGTATATATAATTGAAGAAGTGAAGATACATGGTTGATCTTTTTTCTTTTTTCTTTTTGGGTTCCAATTAAAAGCTGTAAGGTATTGCCTCTTTCATGATGGGAACACTCTGCCTTTTTATGTTTGTTGGCCAAGGAAGAAACGAAAGAGAATCCATCATTATTTACAGACCTAACCACTCCTTGCTTCATCATTGATTTAAAAGTAGGTGGGTTTTGAGGCATAAATATAATCAGGTAGCAAGTCTGTCAATTTTCAAGATTGCGGGGTAATTAATCTTTAAAGCAGGAAAGGATTACTTTTCAGAGACAAGTAGGCCTCAAAGCTTTAACATGAAACGGTAAAGCTAATCAATTTGGATTTTTGTTCCTTTCAATGTGATGGACTAATCCACCCTAATAAATATATTCATTTGACACCCTTTTTAAAGTTCTTTCTCATTATTAAAAGAAGGTTCCTGCAATAAAAAAATGTACGTACATACACATATACACATACACACAGTCCTATACTAATGAATTTGGGCCAAGCAGAAGTAGACCTTCTTCAGCTTAAAATTTGAACAGAATTGGATCATAGAAATAATTGGGGCAGGAATGTCGCAAATTTAAAATATTTATATAAACGTGATAAATATTTTTCATCAATCTTTAAAAACACAAGACATTCAGAAGACAAGCCCAACAGGAAAATATGTAGTAAAGCTGGCTCATACACTGCCGCTGGAACGCCTTGAAATCAAAATCCGCAAGAACAAGTAGATAGTTTCTTCATCTCACTTATTTCTAATTCAGGCCCAGAAATTACATCAATCTCAGAACCTTTAAGCATGGCTGCATCAGTTTTGTCATTGCTGCATTCCAATTGCTTCTTAGAAACCAGGCTATAAATTTCTTCCAGCAGTCTAAAAAAAGCAGTTTCAACATTGTCACCTTTAAGTGCAGACGTCTCGGAGAAAAACAACCCTTGATCCTCAGCAAACTCAACTGCATCTTCTGTTGGAACTGCACGAAGGTCCACAAGATCTGACTTGTTCCCGATCAGTATAATCCTAATGGAATTATCAGCATGGGCTCGGAGTTCCTCCACCCACCGAGCAACATGATCAAATGACTGTCTTTTGGTTATATCATACACTAGCATAGCTCCTAGTGCGCCTCGATAGTATGCACTTGTCACAGCGCGGTATCTACCAACAAAGGGGAAAGAGGAAAAAAAAAAAAAAAAACAGAATTCAGTGTCATGTCAGCAGCTTATGCAACAAACCAAAGGCATAGTCTGGAATCTAAGGGGAGAGATAAAGATGGATGGAAGAATAAACCTTTCCTGGCCAGCAGTGTCCCAGATCTGAGCTTTGATAAGCTTCCCTTTAATAGTGACAGTCCTAGTTTGGAACTCAACACCAATTGTTGATTTAGAGTCGAAGCTAAACTCATTTTTGGTAAACCTTGAAAGCATCTGAGTCTTTCCCACCGCCGAGTCTCCGATTACCACCACCTTAAACACATAGTCTATTTTGTCATGAACAATATTTTGTTGATGATGATTCTCCGTCCCATGATCAGCATTCATCTCTTGATCCATTCCCACTGCTGCCAAAAGTTAGAGTTCACCCAGAGCAAGAAGAGAGCTAGCTGCAATCTCTTGGCCTTTAGGTGGGAGTAAGTAAAGAAACAGAAGAAAGACTGAAAAAGAATTGGCCGACAAATTTTGGTTCAAGGGTTGTTTCTACGCAGTGAATTCGTTAAAAATATAGAATTTATAATAATTGTTAATCTACATAAAAAGAGAAAATAGATAAAATTCTTAAATAAATTAAATATTATAATAAAGAAAATGTTTCAATGACCGGTGAATGGCCAAAAGGGGAGGTAGTGGCTGGTGGCTCAGTCAGTGTCTTTTCCTGCTTTAAAGCATTATCATGGAGGTTACTGTAGACACCCCATTTTGAACCCAACAGGGTCATCTCCGATGATGATAAACCTGAAAAATTCGAATCGATGCTTTCAAGATATTTAATTGACGATAGATGAGCAAACCCGAACAAAGAAAAATAATAATAAAATAATAAAACCAAAACCAAAAAATATATATAATAATAATAATAATAAAATAAAATAAAAAGAAAACAAAATTCAAAGCCCACCAATAATAAACCCAATAACCATAATCCAAAGCCAAAATCCAAAGCCCACCATAATCCAAATCCAAAAGCCTAAAATCCTAACCCAAACCATTTAAATTCAAAATCCTAATCCTTAAAATTCAACCCACAAAGAAGTCAGCCCAGTTGGAGAAGCCCAAAGAGAAAAAGAGAGAGGGGGCAGGCAAGAAAGCATGACACGCTGGCCCAGTTTGCGCGTGGCTGCAGTTTTAATGCAGTTCTGCCATTTTATGGGCAGTTTTTATACACTTTTCATCCCACGCAGCATTTTCTCCACTTTCTTCATGTTTTTCTCATGCACGTAATGATCAACTGCTGCCAGCGGTTTTTCCTGGTGGCAGTATAAAAAGGGGTGGGATTTTGAGAACAGGAAGAGAGAGAAATTTTTTTATAAAAAAGGGAGGAGGAATTTTTCACAGAAGACAAAATTTTTCAACCAAAAAAAAATATATATACCCAAACCTTGCTCAAATAAAAATTAATCTCAATTTCTGAGATTTGTCATCCAATTGCTCTCAATTCAGTATTAGGAAAGCATCGATACAGCCAAATTTCAGGTATGTTTACTGAGGGGTATTTAATTAAAGCATTCGATTATTTATTCATTCTGTATTTTTCAAAAAAATCATTGATTATTAATTATATATGTGAATTGTGTATATTCTATATGTATATTGTGTTGTGTATAAGATATATATATATATATATATATTTATTTATTTATTTATTTTATTATTATTATTTTTTTTTTTTTGTGTGTCATTTTAATTTTTTATTCTTGTTATTATTTTACATGTTTATGTATATATATATAATGCATGTGTGTATTGTGTTAAGGTGTTATTGTATATTTTGTATTCTGTGCATGAATATATTTTATACTTAGGATATCTTATGTTTGCGTCCGTATATTTAGTATTCTGTATGCATATTGAATGAATGAGATTGTTAGCCTTGGTGGCGAGAGGTGGGAGACTTATCCCCCTCAGCACTTGGGTTCAAATCGCGGGGGTGGATTCTGCTTATTTACTGTGCATGTGTGTATATTTGTTATTGGGCTGCATGCTGTTTATTCTCTTGGGCGAGCCGGCTGGGCTGCATTATCTTTATTTCTCTAGGCAAACTGTTTTATTTGTTTTATTGTAGTTCTTCTATTTTTTTTTTATTTTTATAATTACAATTTGCTCCTAACAAAATTGTTTTGCAGGATTTATTTATTTATTATTTTATAGGCTTGTTTAGGGTTAGAAGAAATGTATAGGGGTGTATGAAAAAGGGTTGTAATTTTTTATTTATTTTTCGTATTTCATTTTTTTTTTGAATGATTGTAATGAATAATAATAATGCATTGCGTGATAAAAATGGAATCTAATTAAACTCGGTAACGCGTTTAACAAATAAACCACAAAAGTGGAGGTCGGCCTTCGGGCCGGGCGGCATGGGCGCCTAACACCTTCCCATCGCCGTACCCGACTCTCCGAACCCAACCATTGGGCCGGTGAGGAAGGTTGGGTCCTCTGCAAGGGATCCATAAAATCGTCCGTCTTCACCGACACATATTTTCCCGGGGTTACTCCTGGGTGGCGACTCCATAGACTCCGTAACGGGCCACAAACCCGTTATGCGCTCCTCTTGACCACGTTTAGGGTGGTTAAACAAGAGTGGCAAGTCTGTCCTAGCATGGCGCGGCAAAAACCGGCGCCACAGTTACCATGCAATGTAATACAATGATCTTTTATTCTAGGGGGCCTCACTCTGACCATTGTGTGTCAATCTGTGGGAATTTGGAATGACGCGGACAAAATACTTGTCTTGATTCATGCCTTAATCAAAGGTTTAAAGTGGAACCAAGAGTTGGTACTGAATCATGGGATCCAGAATAGCGGAATTTTATTGTATTTTAAAATAAATATGATGTTATACATGAAATGAATCAGCAGGGAAATAAGATCTAGAAAATTATACTTCATCTCGCGATGCCGTTCAGCCATTATCTTATCTTTTTCCTTGTAAACCATCTGGACCCAGACACGCACAAAACGAGCCTAACAGTTGCACAATTTGAACCCACGTGAACCATTGGCATACTATTTTACATTACCTGGCTGAGTGTCAATAATTGAGTTAAAGTCTGTTGCTCGACCGCTGAACAGACAAAGTAACAAACTGACCCAAATCCATTTGAAGTTGGGCCGGATCTGAAATGTTTGATTGGGCTTGGGTTTTCGGCCTCACCAAATGTTAAGAAATGTTTTTGGGCGGTGGAAAAATTGTAATTCAGTTGAAAAATTACAGAAGAAAATTTTAGCTCTCTCCTGTCCAAGGCTACAACCCTTACTATTTGATAACACAACTTCAGGAGGAGCCGGCCACTCCTCCCAAAATTGGTGTTGAGATGTTGCGTTACCGCCTCTTCAATATCACAGTCACCTCTCTCCGCCATTCTGCGAGGGATGCTCGTTCCTTTGCCACCGTGACACCACCAATCAAACCATGGCCTCAACGCCTCCACCCCAAACGCCTAGTCTCCATGATCTCCCGACAACAAAATCTCGATCTTGCCCTACAAATATTCGTCTACGCTGGAAAATTCCACCCCAATTTTTTACATACTTACGATACCTACCACTCAATCATATACAAACTCTCTCGTGCTCGTGCCTTTGATGCCGTCGAATCTCTCCTCTCAGAGCTACAACAAAATCCACAAATTAAATGTGGTGAAAATTTATTCATCGATGTTATACGTAGTTACGGACTAGCTTCCCGTCCTGAATTAGCGGTAAAAACATTCTTACGCATCGAAAAATTTAACGTCCAACGTTCGGTGAGGTCGTTAAATACATTGTTAAATGCTTTAGTGCAAAACAAGCGTTACGATTTGGTTCATTTAATGTTCAAGAATTCTAAGAACAAGTTTAACGTTGTTCCGAATGTGTTTACTTGTAACATTCTGATTAAAGCTCTTTGCAAGAAGAATAATGTTGAGGGCGCGATTAAGGTTTTAGATGAAATGCCGTCGATGGGGATGGTACCTAATGTGGTGACGTATACCACGATTTTAGGTGGGTTTGTGTGGAGAGGAGATATTGATGGTGCTAAGAGACTTTTTGGTGAGATTTTGGATCGCGGGTGGGTACCTGATGCGACTACGTATACTGTTTTAATGGATGGATATATTAAGCAAGGGCGATTAATTGATGCTATTAAGGTAATGGATGATATGGAAGATAATGGTATTGAGCCTAATGATGTTACTTATGGCGTTATGATTGAAGGCCTCTGCAAGGGAAAAAAATCTGGTGAAGCACGTAACTTGCTCGATGATATGCTTGAGAAAAAGTATATCCCGAGTTCGTCCCTCTGTTGTAAGGTAATTGATTTATTGTGTAAGGAGGGGAAGGTTGAAGATGCTTGCGACTTGTGGAGAAGGCTTTTAAAGAAGAATTGTATTCCGGATAATGCCATTTCAAGTACGCTTATTCACTGGCTCTGTAAAGATGGGAAAATTTCTGAGGCCAAGAAGTTATTTGATGAGTTTGAAAGAGGTTCAATTCCGAGTTTGTTAACGTATAATATGTTGATTGCAGGATTGTGTGAGTGTGGTGAATTGACTGAGGCAGGAAGGCTGTGGGATGACATGGTGGAGAAAGGGCATGAGCCTAATGCATTTACTTACAACATGTTGATAAAAGGCTTCTGTAAGATCGGAAATGCAAAGGAGGGGATCAGGATTTTAGAAGAAATGTTGGATAAAAATTGCTTACCTAATAAGTCAACTTTTTCTTTACTGATCGAGGGTCTTTTTGAGTCAGGAAGGGAAGGAGAGATCAGTAAGGTTCTCTCAATGGCAATGGCTAATGGAGGTGTTGACAGTGATTCCTGGGATTTTTTCTTGACTAGGATAATTGGTACTCTGGATAATGGGTCTTATACTTTGGATAGATTATTGGCAGAGAATGCTTCCTAGGCATAAGCTATGGGCTCATAGTAAATTGCACATATGGAGAAAGCTGGAACCTGCCTTGGCCCTGGCCCCAATTTCTGCATTTGGGGAAAGACTTCTAAGACGATTTGGATCGATTATTTACTGAGCCTTTAGATCCAAAGTATGTGAAGTAATTAAGTGCAGACTTGAATAGTGTGGACATTCGAATTGTCCTGCTTGAGGCACCAGAATTTCGTCACGAAAGACTCAATCAATGAACCAATAAGAGAAGAGATAAATACTGATAGTTCACCATAGCTCGACAGAGACGTATGTAGACGCTAACAAGTTATCTTCAACGCCACGAGATTCTGTTGGAGATATATTATTGTAGACACGCAGAACACGTTATGCTGACTATGGATGGTGGATTGACTGCAGCAGATTCTTCATTAGATTTTCTTAAGCTTTTGCCCACCTACAGGAAAACGCGTCATTTTTGCTCCCCAATTAAGCCGTTTTGTTTTTGTTTAGTGGGAACATCTATGATTGTTTCTTACTGCTACTGTTTGAGTCGTTGACATTATGATAAAAACGAAATGGAGCAGAACAACAGAACGTTTTTACCGTTTTGGTGCTGGATTCAGCAGGAAACCTGGAAAGTTAACACCGCACTTACTTTATGCATTTGTCCACATCAGATCGTTATTCGAATCTCGTACTACCGCATAACGAGGAACTGTTTGACCGCAATAGACAAATTTCTCAAACAAAATCATTGTTTCCTAAAAATACCCAACCGGGTAAATTCGGAAACCATTTACATATCCAATTTCTCAAAGTCAACAACACAGTTCTGAATTGAGTAAAGCCATTAATAAAAAACTTCTCATTTCATCTCTGTGTCTTGTGAAATAGAAGCAGACATTTTTGAGTTAACTCTTCCATTCCCACGTCGAACAAGTGAATTCGCCTGTGGAAGACACCATTTTCCAGCCCGCGTGTTTCTGTAATGGGACATTTTGACCTGTATCAATCATTCTAAAATTCCACAGAAGGCGGGTTAGATGAATTTCTCGATCAAAAAAATAACCCACGACGTCCCACTCATGCCCCGCCCCCACTGCACCGTAACAATCAGTCACTATCTGACCGCTGGAAAGAGCTGCATAAACAAAGTCGGTTTACCGCTCTACTTCATGGTAATTAACAAATTAATTTCCTAAAACGGACAGAAAAAGAAAAAGAAAAAGAAAAAAAAAAAACTAATGGAGAAAGAAGGTAGTTATAATATTATTTGCGCTCCTTTTATATATTTACATGTATACGTGTCAGGTAGTTATTCATACAAGCGAGATGAAAATACCCCTTTGAGAAGCACGGAGCCAAGACTTGTCGAAACGGTCTAAACAGTCGTACGACAAGTTGCCAAGAAACCACAAAAAAAATTAAAAACAGTTGAAAGCAAGTTTACATTTTTTCTTAGACTCCTAGTCTAGTTTGGTTTGTTCGGGTCTCTCTGGTCCGATCACTGCATAAAGGCTCGTGCTGATCGGGATAATTTTTTTTTTCTCGGAAAAACAGTTTGGTGTATTGTTAGAAGTGGGCGGTAGTACAGGGAATTTTCGTGGACATTTACTCCTAGTTTCAGGTATCTCTCTTCCTTCTATATCGTTGAAAGTTCTTGTTTCAACTTATTGGGACTCTTTTGACCATTTTGGCTTTCGCTTCTGTCCTGGTTTGGTTTTGCAAGTTGCATTTTGAAGAAAGAAAATCGGAACTTTTTTATTTATGAGCTCATTATGTTGAATTTACACTCAAATTGACAGCTTTGACGCCGTTTGTGTTGTTGGAATCTATTGAAGCTACCAATGCCTGCTTAGTTGAGGAGAAATACCGGGGAACAACAATTTTTACTTGATGTTAGATTTTGATTCTTTTTTTTTTAATTTAAAAAAAACTGTGCAAAAGATTATCTAGGCACAGTTGATTCGCTTTTTTTTTGTTAATTTTATAGACATTTGATTCAGCTGCTTTAGTTTTTTATTTTTATTAATTTTATAAAATGGTTAATTAGGTCCAAAATAGTATTCGGCATGGTGGGTGACAGGTTTTGAGGGTTATCAAATAATGCAGAATCTTAGACTCATAATTTTTTTTTTTTTTTGGTCTTCTACATTTTAATGACTTGACAATCAGTTATTGATTTTCATCATTTCTCCATGTTCTTTGCGATGAATTGATGGCTTAGCTTTATTGGTTTATGAGTTGAATTTTGGAATATATAATTAACATGAAATTGAAAGTTATAAGCAAATAGCTGACAGTTTTGTTTCAATTTGGAACCCAATGTAGGTATATTTTATGAACAGTTTGAAGGATCATTTAAGCATCTAAGCTGTTTTCAATAAACATGCTCAGACTACTGCATTTCAATTTGACGTCTTCCATTTCTAGTCAGTCATAAATGGGAAAAGAGGGTTTTACTTGACTTAGTTGGGTTGTGACATCATGGTACTTGATGTGGTTACTAGTGCTTCTGCTTCAGAACTCATTTCTCACATTGTAGAGGCCATCCTTGAGATGGGGTTAGCTGCCGACAATGTCTTGGTTAACAGGGAGAGTTTTAGGGAACTTTCAACTTATTTACACAGGATTATCCCAGTCTTGAAAGAGCTGAATAAAAAAGATGTTGGTAATTCTGAGAGCTTAAACAATGCAATAGATATTCTTAATCGAGAAATAAAAGCTGCGAAACAACTTACCGTGGAGTGCAATAAGAAAAACAGATTGTATCAATTGATGAATTGTCGAGCAATAGTTAACCGCTTAGAGTATGCAACCAGAGAAATCAGCTGCGCGCTCAGTCTTATTCCTTTGGCCTCTCTGGATCTTTCAACAGGTATAATAGAAGAGATTGGAAAACTCTGTGAGAATATGCAGAGAGCTGAGTTTAGGGCAGCTATAGCAGAAGAAGAAATTTTGGAGAAAGTTGAATCAGGAATACAGGACACGAATGTTGATCGTTTGTATGCCAATCATTTACTGTCTCTCATAGCAGATGCTGTTGGTATCCCAACTGAGAGGTTAGCATTGAAGAAGGAACTCGATGAATTTAAGAGTGAGATTGAAAATGCTCGATTGAGGAAGGATCATGCAGAGGCAATGCAAATGGATCAGATCATTGCTTTGTTAGAAAGAGCAGATGCTGCTTCATCCCCGAGGGAGAAACAGATAAAGTATTTCTCCCAGCGGAAGTCTTTGGGTAGTCAGCCTTTAGAACCTCTCCAATCATTTTATTGCCCAATCACCCAGGATGTTATGGTGGACCCTGTGGAGACTTCTTCAGGACAGACATTTGAAAGAAGTGCAATAGAGAAATGGTTTTCAGACGGGAACAAACTGTGTCCCCTAACCATGACTGATCTAGATACATCAATTCTTCGACCCAACAAAACCTTGAGGCAATCAATTGAAGAATGGAAGGATAGAAACACTATGATTACAATTGCTTCTATGAAGCCAAAACTCATGTCAGAAGAAGTGGAAGAAGTACTTCATTGCCTGGAACAGCTACAGGATCTCTGTCAACAAAGAGACCAGCATCAGGAATGGATAATTTTGGAGGATTACATACCAAGTCTTATTAATTTACTTGGTTCCAAAGATCGTGATGTTAAAAATCGAACTCTTGTCATCCTTCGCATTTTAGCAAAGCATAGTGATGATGCTAAGGTACGTAACTTAAACTCCATTTTTTTTTTCTGGTTTGTCGTCCCGACAAGAATGATAAGGTTGCCTTGTTTAGCATCCAATGCCACTATATCGTATTCCATTTTCATGAGTTTGTTTTAAATTTTTTGGATAGTCTGGATATGTTTACTTAGAACATCTTTATCTATTTATGGAGACAAATGTTTGTATTTGTCTCTTTCTCCCCTCACTTGTGAATGTATCTGTGTTATATCATGTACTTTAATGGATATTGTGAGGTATATACTCATTTATTCAATTTATGAGTTAGGATTGTTAATAAAAACTTTAATAAAAATTAAAATAAAATAGTGAATTTCATCTTTTAGGATCATACTTATTTCCATGTCCATCATGCTAACAATGCTAAAAATATCTGCTTTGGTCTAGGACACTCCTGATTTACAGTCTTCTTTGCCAATTGGTATAATTTGCGATTCTGATGTGTATATGATTATATTTACAAAAGGTGCTGATCACTCCCTTAGAATTTATTTTCTCTAATAACCGAAAACATGCTGCAGGAAAGACTAGCGAAAGTTGATAATGCAATTGAATCTATCGTTTGGTTTCTTGGACGTCAAATTGAAGAGAGGAAGTTAGCAGTTGCATTATTATTGGAATTATCACATTATGATATGTTACAAGACCGCATTGGCAAAGTTCAGGGCTGCATTCTCCTCTTGGTGACTATGTCAAGTAGTGATGATAGTCAAGCTTCCAGAGATGCAAGGGAGCTATTGGATAATCTCTCTTTCTCTGACCAAAATGTGGTTCAGATGGCAAAGGCCAATTATTTTGAACATTTGCTGCAGCGACTCTCAACTGGTTTTTTTTCTTCACTCATGACCTTTGAGCTTCTTTGTCAAATTGAGTCAATTTAGTTTTTCATGAGTAGCCTTTGCACTGTTGCTTTCTTTTAAACATCTTTCAATTTATCTTCTGGTGGAAATTAGGAAGGCCCCTGTGCAAATTAAATGGGTGCATAGGCTATGCAGCCACTTAAGTTTTCTGAGATTGTTGCATTCAAATGTAATATTAGCCTGCAACTGCAATATATGGAATTGTTCAACTTTGAACTATTAAGATTTAGAAGTTTCTTTTTGTGTAAATAATTGCAAGATCAACTTAGTGCCGAAGCATTTTTCACAGGTCAAACTTTCACTTGTTTTGTTTTAGAGGATATTGACAAGTGATTCATGTGTCAAGGGTAATCAAATGGCAGCTTAATTGTCAGATCAATTTTGTATGCCACTCATGTTTCAATGGCACTGTTTCATTGTTTTTGCAGGTCCAGAAGATGTTAAATTGCTCATGGCAACAACTTTAGCTGAAATGGAGTTGACTGACCACCATAAAGTATCTTTACTTGAAGGAGAAGTGCTAGGCCCACTTCTTCATTTGGTCTCTCATGGTGACATTCAAACAAAAAAAGAGGCTGTTAGAGCTCTTCAAAACCTTTCAAGCGTACCTACAAATGGATTGAAGATGATAAAAGAAGGTGCAGTGGGCCCATTACTGGATCTTCTTTTCCGACATAGTTCATCATCCTCAAACTTGCGTGAGCAGGCAGCGGCCACTATTATGCATCTTGCGGTATCAACAATTTCTCAAGAATCCAGCCAGACACCAGTGTCTCTATTGGAATCCAAAGAAGACACTTTTATGCTCTGCTCACTAATAAACTTGACAGGGCCTGATGTGCAACAAAGGATTCTCCAAACCTTCAATGCCTTGTGTCAGTCTCCCTCTGCAAGAAATATCAAGACAATGTTAATGCAGGTATCTCTTATGGTGGAAGATGTGTGTGTGCATAGGTGCTTGTGAGCTCTGTGTTTGTGTATGAGTTCCATATCCTGAAGGAAATAACTATCCTCTCTTCTTGGTTGCAATTGTCATATACCAACAAATGCTAATTACACAAATTAATGGATTGCAAGTTGAGCTAGATGGAGTAAGGTTCTTGTTGAAATATTATATGTTAGTTTACAGACTACTTATTTTAGACCATGTGCATGTTCTGTGATTACTGTAGTCATCAGTTGATTAGTTTTTAACATACATATCCGAAGCCTTGCTCCTGAAGACTTTAGTATAGAGATAGGTTACTAGCATTTCCTGCTAGCCTTGATTGAGAATAGATCTTCAGGAAAAGAGAGAGCGAGAAGCTAGAAGGGCTAGTCTCATACATACATAAGCGCCATTTCATTGGGCATCTTTCTTTTTCTACTTCCTAAATTAGATACTGCATTATGCATATGTCAAATCCTTCTATCTTTCCAACACTATAGCTATTTGTGAATATGGGCGATGTTTTTTAGGGATCCTTATTGCTTACTTTTGACAACCCCCTGTAGTTTATTTTCCTTTTACTTCTTGTTTTGAGCTCATACCATGTTGGAATATCTTCTCCAAGGTTCAACTTTTTGTTGTATGATCAGTTTCTGTAGGATTTCATTGGAAAAACACTAACTGGTTTAATGGCTTAAAACAGTGTTCAGCTATTGAAATACTAGTTCAGCTATGTGAGCATGATAGTCAAATTGTCCGGCCAAATGCTGTGAAATTGTTCTGCTACTTGGTAGATGATGGTGATGAAGCTATCGTCCTGGAGCATGTTGGTCAGAAATGCATCAAGTCTTTAGTCAAGATCATACAATATTCAGACAATGAGGAAGAGATTGCCTCTGCAATGAGAATTTTTTCTAGCCTTCCTGAAGAGCCGCAATTCACTCAGTGGCTTTTGGATGCCAAGGCACTTCCAATAATTGTGAATATTCTGAAAAATGGCAGGCAAAATGATCCAAATAAGAGTCAGTTAGTTGAAAATGCTGTTGGAGCCATCCGTCATTTCACTTCTACTACAAATTTGGAGTGGCAAAAGAGAGCAGCTGAAGCTGGTGTTATTCCCATATTGGTTCAGTTGCTAGAAAATGGAACCAGCCTGACAAAAAAACATGCAGCCACTTCGCTTGCTTGGTTTTCAAAAAATTCACTTGGACTGAGCCATCCAATACCAAAGCGCCAGGGTTTCTGGTGTTTCTCAGCTCCACCTGATACTGGCTGCAGGGTTCATGGAGGATTCTGTTCTGTTGAAACATCCTTTTGCCTTTTAGAGGCTGACGCAATTGCACCACTTGCAAGGGTTCTTGAAGAATCAGATCCTGGAGCCTCTGAAGCTTCTTTAGATGCACTATTGACTTTAATTGAAGGTGTAAAACTGCAAAGTGGTAGTAAGGTGCTTGAAGAAGCAAATGCCATAGATCGCATGATAAGATTTCTGAGTTCCCCTTCGCCAAGACTGCAGGAGAAAGCACTACATGCTATAGAAAGGATTTTCAGACTACCAGAGTTCAAACAAAAGCATGGGAAATCTGCTCAGACGCCTTTGGTTGACTTAACACAGCGGGGAAACAGTAGTATGAAGTCTCTTTCAGCTAGAGTACTAGCTCACTTGGATGTGCTTCACGATCAGTCTTCTTTTTTTTGAAGAAATTACGTGGTCTTCAGCTATATTTATCGTTATGCTGATGAAACAGATGATGATGCAAAACTCAGCAAGGACTCATATTATTAAGTGGAAGTGCGCATTTATGAGATGGGTAAGGGTTTTTATGAAAGGGGATGAATAAGAAAGAAGTTGGGGAAAGAGAGAGAAAAGGAAATTGAGTTTTGTTCAAGCAGCCTTTAACTGATTTGAGGGAGAGAGTGACCTCTCAAAAGTCATTGGACATAGAGAGAGTTTAACTTATCGAATAGCTAGATAAAGTTAGAAGGGATTTTAGCCTGTCGAGAGCCACACCAGGGAGAAGAAATTGTTAATTGTTCATTTTACTTTGTTACCTTTTTGTGTGTAAATCAATAACGACTCTCGTCCATTGTAAAGCTGATTGAATTAATGCAGATTCATTGTCTATTCTTATTTATTGGTACTCTTAATCTCCTAAGAAAGTGTTTGTTTGTTATTTGCTTGCTTCCTAACAATTTAATATTAGTTGTGTAGAGCTTATCTTGGCCGCTTCAGAATTATGGAACAACGACGAATGAGTATGAGTGAAAAAGCCCGAGAGTTTGCAATCCCCTATGGATTGTGATTGTTCATCTCAAAGCCAAAATGCAGTAGTTTGCTGAACCATATTTCTGTTCAAAGCAGCCCATGTGCAGTCTGTGCACAGTTTTGACCCAATATCTCTCTCATATTTTCTAAGCCCATTTTATTTCTGGTCTTCCAATTACGGCTATATATAATTGGGAAGGGAAGATAACTATTGCCACAGTTCCTATTACATTGCTGTGCATGTATTAACAAGTTTTTGAGTGATGCGCATAAGAGAAATTTGGTATGAACCAACTGAAACAAATCCATGCTTACACCCTAAGAAATGGCATTGACCATAACAGGTTCCTCATAGTAGAGCTCCTTCGAATCCCAAACATCCCTTACGCACACAACTTGTTCAATCAAATTTCAAACCCAAATGTCTTTCTTTACAACAAGCTCATTCAAGCCTACTCTTCTCAGAACCAACCTCACCAATGCCTTTACCTCTACACGCGAATGTGCACAAAAAACTGCTCCCCAAATCAACACTCCTTCACCTTCCTCTTCACGGTTTGTGCCTCTCTCAATTCCCTTCCGCATGCCCAAACCCTGCATTCCCATTTTCTTAAATCGGGATTTCAAGGTGATGTTTTCGCCTTGACTGCTTTGGTTGATATGTATGCCAAACTGCGCCAATTTGAATTAGCACGAAAGTTGTTTGATGAAATGCCGGTTAAAGAAGTACCCACTTGGAATTCAATAATTGCGGGCTATGCAAAATGCGGTGATATGGAGGGAGCATTAGAATTATTTAGGTTAATGCCAACTAGGAATGTCGTTTCATGGACAGCAATTATATCCGGTTTCGCCCAAAATGGAGAGTATGCAAAGTCCTTATCGATGTTTTTGAAAATGGAGGCAGAGAAAGATGTTAGGCCTAATGAAGTAACCATAGCTAGTGTGATACCAGCTTGCGCAAATCTTGGGGCATTAGAGATTGGAAAGAGGATTGAAAATTATGCGAGAGAAAATGGTTTTTTCAAGAATATTTATGTGTGCAATGCTGTATTGGAAATGTATGCTAGGTGTGGAAAAATTGATGTGGCAAAGAAGTTGTTTAATGAAATTGGGAAGAGGAGAAATCTGTGCTCCTGGAATTCTATGATCATGGGCTTGGCTGTCCATGGAAAATGTAATGAGGTTCTTGAGCTTCACGAGCAAATGCTGGTATAGTCTTCTTGGTTACTGTAACATTTCTTTTCTTTCTTTTCTTTTTGTATTATTGAAAATTAGCTTTTAACATGTTTGTATTTTACCTTTATTTATTTGGTGGGTGGTAGCAGAGGGAAGGACCTGCGCCTGATGATGTTACATTTGTCGGACTTCTCTTAGCTTGCACTCATGGAGGCATAGTAAAAAAGGGACGAGAACTTTTTGAATCAATGGAGAAAAGGTTTGATATTACTCCCAAACTGGAACACTACGGATGCATGGTTGATCTCCTTGGTCGTGCAGGCCAATTACAAGAAGCTTATGATCTCATACAAACTATGCCTATGAAACCGGATTCTGTAGTATGGGGTGCTCTTTTGGGAGCTTGCAGTTTTCATGGTAATGTTGAGTTGGGTGAAATAGCAGCTGAGTCTCTCTTTAAGTTAGAACCCTGGAATCCAGGAAACTTTGTTATTCTTTCCAATATATATGCATCAGCAGGACTGTGGGATGGGGTAGCAAGGCTAAGGAAGGCAATGAAACGCTTTCAGATTATGAAGGGAGCAGGATATAGTCTCATTGAAGAAGGAGGTAATGTTCATAAATTCATTGTAGAGGATAAAACACATGCCAGATGTGATGAGATATATGCTCTACTGGATGAGGTTTCAGCAAAAATGAAACTACCAAGGTATTTAACTTGCTTTAAAACTGAACTTGAAGAGCTATGCCTGTTAGAGTAGGAAATATCAGGTTCAGTTAAAGGATGGCTTTTAACCTTATATTTTAATGGCATTTAGATATATTTAAATTAACTAAACGCACAAAGGTGTATCTTCTCATCTGTCAGTGTCAATTCTGAAAATCTTTCCAAGCCATTCAGAGACTAGAATGATGCTGTCTTCTCTTTCTTTGCACCAAATCTTCTACTCCTTCGGCATATTTAAGAAGCTTGACAAATATATGGTATGAGGCAATGGCGTCCGAATGAGACTGACATGGCAACTAAAAGCCATGGATTCCTCCAAGGTAGCATCGTCACCAAGCCGTTATCTTCAGAGAGGGCATTCAGGACATTGAACATCTCAATTGCCACCAATGTAGAAAGTGAGAGAGTCATTGCCTTTTACCAATAGTAAAATAATTACAAGGGTTAGAGAAAGTAATCACCAGTCGCCCACCATGTAAGGCGACACAGTGAAATCGGGCCATGTCGGGCACTCGCCCCAATTCCGGAGCTGAATGTCCATCACTAACGAGATTGATACCCATTATTGAACTCTGAGCGTACCACAGGATGAATATACCAACAGTTGCAGTAACTGTGATTGAGCACTCATAAAATTACGTATATAATCACAAAATAGAAAATTGTTCTCGTACAAAGTAAATGCCCAAGAGTAAAGATTTGATTATGCTAACCAAATAGCTTAATAGAACCCAAAAATTTAATAGAGCATCATCCTTTCTGCGGGGTGGTTTTTGCATTATGTCAACATCGGCAGGGTTAAAGGCAAGGGCAGGTGCAGGAGGACCATCAGTAACTAAATTTACCCAGAGAAGCTGCACAGGTATCATACATTTTGGAATCTCCAAGGCAGCAGTTAAGAATATAGATATCACTTCTCCAACATTGGATGATATGATGTACCTGAAGATTGATGAGATGAATATGCAGATGTAAACCACTAAAAGGAAGACGATAAGAGAATAAAGGTTTACCTGATAAAGGCTTTCATATTATTATAAATTGAGTGACCCTCAGCAACAGAAGAGACAATGGTGCTAAAATTATCATCTGCCAAAGCCATATCTGAAGCCTCTTTTGCAACCTAGAATATTAAAACAGAGATTGCTCAAATATATATATGAAAAAACAAGTTATTAGTTCTTCGCATTGGATATTCACTGCCCTTGCTTTGGCCAAAAGTACGTAAGTGCTAAAAAGTAGAAAAGTTAAGGGACCCTTAAATATTTTCACACACTGCTCTACTGACCAAGACCAAGCAGGGAACGACTCTTCCTCCATTGTGGTTCCAATCCGGAGTTAATATAATCCCTGCAAACAAAAAATTAGTAAATATTTCGAAGAATCATATCAAATTCCAGCAAAACCTTCAAACACGTGAAGTAAAAATTCAAAAAAGAATGAACGACACATACTTAAACCATAATTCTTAACTAACATGAAAAAGGGAAAAAGAAGATGCATATACTTCAGAAGGAAATTTTCAGTTAGAAACAAAAGTTATAATTATAAAGTATAACTACAATTGTGCACTGCTTCTTTAATATAGAAAACCAACCACCCTACTAAAGCACCATAATGACTGATCTTAGAGCTAAACACATCCATCCACCCACCCACAAAACCAAACAAAATAAATATAACGCTGGTTAAACAAACTGAAAGGACCAAGAAACCAGGGATAACCAGTCTGCAAAACAACCAACAGAGTAAAAACTAGAAAAATCACTGAAAACATAACCACATACCAACTTTCAAGTATCTACTTTTATGAAGTACAAATCTTGTATAAATCTTTGCACACAGTATAACCACATACTCCAAACTTAAACGTAAACAGAGCAAAACGAAGAAATAAGGACACATTTAAAAAAGACGAAGGAGAAATAACTTAGAATTAAGAGAATGGTTTGGAGACGAAGCAAAATGTAGAAAAGAACAATCTTTTTGAATTGTCATTTACAATTTTTCTTTTTTTTTTAAGTTTACCTTCTTGGTCGCTTTATCCTCAACACACGAGGCTGGTTAAACTTGTATATTGTATTAGGATCAAACTATAATCAGTATTTTTACAGACCCCATGTAGCTACCTTTTTGCGCCTTTATCCTCAACACTCGAGGCTGGTTAAACACAAAAATCACAAGCTTCTTGACCCATTATAAAGAAATTTTCCACGGCCGAAGCCCAAACAAAACCGCATGCACAAGCGATAAAATACGCGTAATTTAAAATCCAACGGTTTTTGCCGTGCCAGCTGGATCAAGAAACGACTCGGATAATCGTACGGACTTGGAAAACTTTTGCCGACGTCAAAATAGGGCTTCGTGTTTTACTAATAAACATAAACGTAACACATTGTTGCTTTACTTTACCAAATTGCTCGAGTTACGGTTTTTCTTTCTCTCGATTAGGAAATAGGTGAATTTATTCCTCATCTCTACCGTATAGACTAATTTGTCTACTCATTCTGTAATTAAAAATTAACAAAATAATAATATTCTATCTTGTGTTTGGATTTTTAATATTATCTCCGCTGTTTGTAGATTTTTGCTCGGGTAAAGTTACTGTGGTTGCTGAAGTCACGATGTCGAGACCCATTTTCGTCGGAAACTTCCAGTATGAGACTCGCCAATCGGAGTTAGAGCGCGTCTTCTCCAAATACGGAACGGTGGAGCGAGTCGACATGAAATCTGGTAAAATTTCGTCTATTGTGCGTTTTTCAAGTTGGTAAATGGTTTTTTACACTCCAGTCACGAACTAGGTTTTACTCGAAGTAGTTTTCAAATAGAAAAAACTCATTGGACTTATAATGACTTTTTCAGTATACTTTACAGTGGCAATGGAACTGTGGAATTAAGTTAATTGCCCCCTTTTCAAACAGATAAAATGAAATAGGATATAAACAGCACCTTCACGGGTTGATGTAATTGCGAAACAATTTACTTTCTGTAAAGAGTGGCTTAGTCAGGGACTTAAATTCCTGCATTTAAAATCTTTTAGCGGCAGAGAAGATAAAGAAACTGAATCTTGATGATTAGCTGCGCCTTCTAGGTTTTGAAATATTTAGTTAAATTTTTTCAAACTAAAGTTGAGCTGCTTTTCTTTTTTATAGTTCGAATCTTGGTTTACTGTAGTTGAAACGTTGGAGTTCTGTTTATGTTCTGCATGTGCAACTTGTTTTCCTGCTCATTAAAGCTGCCAGCTTCTTTTCGTTATGGTCCATGTGGAGCTTATGTTTTTACTCATTCTCCTTATTGTTTTTTCTTCAGCTTTCTTTTCATTTTTTGGATAAATGTTCTTGTTGGATAGAAGCTAGCATTCCTCATTTTGTTTTATCAGGGCCTTGCATTGTTGCTAATTGCCTTGATCTTTTGAGTGATCTATAGCTTATGCCACAGCATTGACAAGTATCTTATATTCGGTGCACCAGGATCCTTATTAACTGATATATGAATATATAGTAATTGTTGTGATTTTTTCACCTTATTAACATGATATGTCGCTACTGTTATAGTGATAATATCGAGGCCACTTTTCTTAGAAAAAAACCCTACTGCATCCTGGCAGAAATGAAAATGAAAACCTCAAATTTTCAATTTTTTTGGAGAAAACCTCCATATTAAGTGTTTGATTTGATGCAGGAACTTCTACTAAGGGAAATTGAGCTTCTTTCTGGGCTCGCGAACTTCTCTACAAAATATTCTAATTGCAATGGAAATTTCCCTGCTTGCTCTCCTTCCATTTACAGATGGTATCAACCTGCATTTTCTTCATACGATCATCAGTCACTCACCCACCTCACTGCCAAAGTTTCCATTTCACAAGGGGAGCAATCAAATTATATGTCATGCCCACCACCTTTTACTATAGTGGATCAATGAAATCTTTCATGCCATGCCTTCCATTACTGAATCTATGCTGTCTGTATGGTGAAGCATGCTTAGCAATGACATCTCAGACCTGAAAACTTGGATTTTAAACCTTTTAATAAGCCATCATCTTGATTTAGTTCATCATGCAAGCATCCTTGCATGCATCAGCCTTCACGTATATGCAGGTGTCATATACTTTTGGTTCAAATCTGGTGAAGGAACCCTGATTTGGCTGATGTACTACAGGTTGTGAATGTAGTATAAATGTCCTGCATTATTACTTCTTTCTCTGATGTCATTCATGCTATTGGAGGCTTTGCTTTTGCTTATTTTGAAGATGATCAAGATGCTGCAGATACCATTCATGGACTTGATAATCAGTCATTTGGTTATGACCGACGCAGGCTGTCGGTGGAGTGGGCTAGGTTGTGTTATGATTCTTTATAATTATGTGGTTCCTTTGATTTTCGCAATTTTTTTGTATTTTTGTCCTCACAATTATCAGCATGCCTCTTGTGGTAATCAACTATTTGATCGGCTTTTACAAGACCAACTCCCTTTTTACTGTCAAGTGATAAATCTCTCTTCCATCAGGGTGAACGTGGCTGACATTGTGAAGGGTCTAGGTCAATGGCAAATCAGAGGCCCACTAAAACCTTGTTTATGATTAACTATGATCCCATTTGAACAAAATAGCGGGATATAAAAAGGCACTTTGAGCCCTAAGGAAATGTCCTACGTGTTCGGGTTCTACAGAACTTTGCATTTGTGCAGTTTGAGACACAAGAAGATGCAAACCAAGGCCCTTGATGCTACCAATAGACGGTTGTTATGATATGCTTGTTTGTTTCATTGCTTATCAATTATTTTGTGTGAATGGTTTTTTCTCCTAACAAAACCAGTATGCACTGTGCAGCAAGTTATTGGACAGGGTTATTTCTGTTGAGTATGCTTTAAAAGATGATAGTGAGAGGGATGACAAATATGATAGCCCTAGAAGAGGTAGTTATGGTAGGCTTGGAGATAGTCCATATGGGATGTCACCAAGTCCTGCTTTTTGTAGGAGACCAAGTCCTGATTATGGCTGAGCTCGCATCCCAGTTTATGATCAGTACAATGGGCCAGTGTATGACAGGCAAAGAAATCCAGATTGTGGGAGGAACAATAGTCCTGGTCAAGTGTATGATAAGCGAAGAAGTCCTGATTATGGGCAGAATAGGAGTCCTGAGTATGGTAGATACCACAGGTATGTTGTCACTTGTCAGTAACCTAGTGTTGAGCTTGTTTGCTTATATGTATTGATATATTCATATACACCTAATAATCTTTTTGTGTGTCGTGTGTCTTGCCCTGAATCTCCTTATAACAGCCGATCTCCAGTTAGAAGGTCAAGAGCTTGAAAACTACACATTCTGGGGAAGTGTTCTCACGAACCATGTTATTTTTCTAGCTGTCCGTGGTACTTCCAGTTCTAGACAGTCTTACGTAGAATTAGCATTTTCTCAATTTGAGGTAGCATTTACTGATGTATATGTATGTTTGGTTATTGGCTTTCTAGATTGCAGAAAATTAGTGAAAGAACCTATATATATTCTATTTGACCAGTGGAAGTCACCATGTATATGTTGATTATTATCTTGCTTTATTCGGTGGCTTAATATTTACTTGGGAATATTGCCATGCCTTGTAGAACTCTCACACTTGGTCAAGCTGTTTAAACTTGAGCCTTTTATGTAAAATTTTCTTAAATCCTTGGATTTATGTATAATTTATTAAGTCAAGTCAAGCCATTTGTTCTTTTGTTCTTGTATTTCAAATTGACGGTAGATGTGGGTATCAAGATACTTAGGGGACACCTGGGAGAAATTTGGGTTCGTCTTTTAATATACCGGTGGATCCATAGGTGGTTTTCTGACTGCTCTACTTGATAAAGTTCGACTCCGATAATGACGAAATTCCAACGTCTGCATCATCCCTTTATCGCTGAAAAATAGTTGGTAGGCTTATTGTGAAGTCGGCTTTGCTTTAAATCCGTCCTGTTGGCGCAATTAATTCTTTATGTTTTGGCAGCACTTGATTTCTACCGGATGTTGAAAATGAAGTGCTGACTGTCAAATCATAATTGGTTTGATATGGATAATTTGATTAATCGAATCCCTTCTCCTAGCATTTTGTTTTAACTGTTAATCTCTTAATAGTATTATTTGCTCCAGGGTGTTGAGATAAGTGGTTAATTGGTTTCATGGAGTCTGCTTGGGAGTTTGCATTGACTGGTAATGTCTGGAAATGTCTTTAGTCAAGTCATCTCTTGACGTAGTAGGTGTATTGATGGAGTCTGTTAGAGGTATTTTCTTTCGAAGATTCAGTTTTATTATCTGAAAAAGGAAGATGTTAGAAAATCTGTAACTGAAAGTGAAAGCGGCGATTCTTGTTGATTGTGTCTAGCTAGAGCTAAGATTAGATTTGCTAATTAAGTATACAATATTCACAAGACAGGGCAACTCATTTTATGAATTTGATTATTCATTAAGAACAACCCGTCCTTACAATAAGAAAATGATTGATGATGATGATGATGATGATGATGATGATGATGATGATGATCACGACGACGGAGCTTACAGAAACACTCATTCACACACAACACTGACAGAGAAGAAGAATCAACAAGAAGGTTTGGTTCGCTCTTGTTGAAGTGCCTTGTCTAGCCAGACCTCAGCATCCTCCATCATTCCAGGGCTAAGTCTGACCATTAAGATGCAGAACTCGGTCTCATTGAGTGCTCCATCTCCATCAAGATCTCCTTCTCTTACCATGGCCTCTGCGTCCTCTTTCGTCATCTCCTCTATCCCCAGACATGCTGAATTTTCCCTTAGACTCTCCGGCGTTATCAGCCCCTTATTCAGGTCCGACAGAAGTCGAAATCCCCCACACAATTCTGACACAAACGTCTCTACATCAAGCTTCTCAGCCATCACTGGTAATAAATCTTCATACTCGCTTGTCATCGTTGTTGCCTTCGTCGATGTTTCCTTCTTTTCCATACTATTTTTTTTTCCTGATCGAACAGTTCTACTTTCTACTATATCAAAAACACAGAATAGATACCTAGAATAAATAATTTAAAAAAAAAAAAAACCAAGAAAAAGAAAATGGAGCTCTTTGACAAACGGAGTTTAACAATGGAAAATACACATTGGAGTTGGAGAAGCCTTTATAAGCGTATAAAGTTTCTATTGCACCATATATTGTTGATGTGAGTTGAGCTTGACTTGCACCCTTCATCACAACCGTCCATTTTGTATACTTGCTGAATGACAAATATAATTATATTAATGTAGTGACATCACGGTGTCTAAATTCATTATTCTTGGATTTGATTTATTTTGGACGGCTTGATCCATATATGACAGGACACCTGTATGGCTGATGATACGCTAAATTATGTGTTTGTAGTGGCGTCACCATTGAGTATATATTCTTGCAAATTTTTAAAAATGGAAATGAATTTAAAATTCCAAAGGAAGGGTTTCCAGGAAGGTGCAGTTGGAGAGAGAATCAGAGATAGGGATACGTAATGTTGAGGGAAATGAAAGAATTGCTTAAATTGTCCGATGTTGTGCTTCCATGAAGGTTCCTTTCTGTTTTCAACCTCTCAATTTGATATTTGGATTCTTCTTCTTTTGTTTCTTCATTTATATCAATTATTTTTTGCTGTCATATTTTTAATTTCATTTCATTATAAAACGACAACCCACCCTAGAAAGCCACTCCTGGGACATGGCCTCGGCCTGGCCCCAATCCAAACGATTCGTTTTCTTTCATGGTGCATTGCAATTTCATGTTCTCTGCATGCATGCTTATCGAGAATTTAGAAAACACGTTTCTTTCTTATTCATGAATTATAGTTTCTTTTTATAATGGGGTTAGTTTTGATGAAAGCAATTTCCATGTAATTCATCTACTGTTATTAATTCTTTGTCTGTTAATTTAAATAATTGATTTTTTCTCTTCATGGAATAAAGTGATCACCATAGATGAGCTCTCTACATGTAAATCACAAGGAAGTTTCTTAAAGTCATAAATGTCAATTTTAAATGAGTTGATTTTGAATAGAAGGTTCTTGTTTAGAGAGGATTTTATTAGAGTGAGGTGAGCTCTCTGATTTCAGAGGTACAACTATGGTTTGGCTCGGGGTCAACAACAAATTTAGTTCTAAGTTTTAAATAGAAAAATTTACAGAAGAATATGCTCTGTTACTAAAATAAACGCCAGAGCCTGGGAAAATAACGTAGCATATCTTTTAAGTTTTTGCATCTGTCAGGAATTCCTTGGAAACCACTTTGAAACAATTTTTTTCCCCTGCTATCCATTTTTCTCAGCATGTAAGCCAAAAGTAAACTGTCAGATAAATATACATTATGTGTGCAATCTGAATGAATTTATAAACACCAGCATTTGCAGTATTATCCCCACAAAACATATGGCGTTTATGCCTTCATTTCCATATGTGATGAAGACTAATGACTTAAATCATTCACTTGAAAAGAATTAGTTCTTCTGTACAGGTTCAACATGAACAGAACAGACTCAGGGTCACTAACAATGGCTACCAGTTTTCTTTGACAATCTTGAAATTCTCAAGCACAACTTTACCTTCCTTGTACTTCTGTGATTCCTCATAAGCACGTTCATACTTCCAACCCAAAATCTCCCCACAATCAGAGCAAAATACATCAGCAACTGTATGGAGACCAGTTATTAGATGCCGGTCCTCTTTAGGCCCTTCAATGATGTTTATTGCGTGGCTAAATAGGAAAGCTCTGCCGCTGGCTGCCTGCCCAAAATAACAAGAGTCAAAGACTTTAGACAGTAGAGCTTTAGATATAAGAAAAAAAATTAAAAAAAACCTCAAAAATTAACATAACCTTCAATCAGATTAACTTGTATAAATGATTAGTTTATAGAATTTGCAGAAATTCTGATCATTGTGTTGAGATCACCTGAAATCCTTTAGACACAATATCATCATGACGGGATACAAGATTCCGACACTTGTAGCAGCTGTACATCCTATTCCCAATTAAGTCTGCCATTGAGGAAGATGCTTAATGCCGAATTGCTGAAGCTGATCAATTTACTGCTGCATTAAAGTTCAAACAAAAGAAATCAGTGAGGTTTTCAATTGATTTCTGAGTGTAATCTCAACTACCAAACCAAAGTTTCCACTAATGAAACCAGAAGAAATATTGCCTGTAGATCACTTTAAAAACAAAAGTTTCATTGAAATTATGAACATTAAACATTGTGTCTGATTAATGATTGAGGAATATTATAATCAAAAGATTAAAAATGGATTGGTGATTGAGTGAAGATTCCAAACAAGATGTTAGAAATGGAAAAAACAAAAGGGGTTGATAAAGACAGGATTGGCTAACAAGCCTGAGTATTAAAAACGAAGATTTAAAAAGCAATTTCCAAGATTATAAAATGGTATACAATAAAACCATAGATGAGAAATTATTACTTATGATGGCCCTTGTTTGCTGTTGGAGACCAAGTCCTCTTGGTTTTCTCCACCAAGAAACTCAATCCTCTATTGAAAAGTGAAATAAGAAAAACAAAAATGAATAAATTATCATCATTTCTAGCTCGAGACTTGTCATATTATATTGTCTTCTGTGCTTGCTTGTATATGTATCAGAGACAGAGAGTGGTTATATCATTATTATTTTTTGACCTTTTATGAACTGTGATAAGAGTTTATAGTTTAGTTTTAATGGGAAAACTAAGATGAGAAGTTTTTATTCTTCAAACCTTCCCCTTAGGCTATTCTATTTTCTTCTTCTCTTGGAAAACAGATGCACACACTGCAATTTGATTCAGAGCCCATAAGTTTGAGCCACCCATCTTGACATAGACAACTTAACTGCAACGACATTTGATTGCCAAATCCTGACCAAATTAGGAATTATTTAATTTGTTTGCGTGAAGAAAACTTCCAGTTCTAACCCAACAAAGTTTCTATTCTACTTCGATCTAATTTCTCTGCAGAAAGTCAAGCACTAAAATTTTTTCGGAAGAAATTTACAGTAGATTAAAAGACACAAATTCTACTTCTGCATAATGGCAAGTTGAGAAGTAACAGAGAAAACAATCAATTGAGAAACATAAAGTATCACCAAACTTGGGTGAGTGGGATAGTGCTTCCAGTCTCCATCTTAAAATAACTAACCTGGATTCTCATGATAATGTTCTTGATAAAGGGTCCATGTAGTGGGGTTTCCCTAGCTTAGTGGTAGGGCATATCTTAAGATGATGAAGGTGGTTTTGAGGTCATATCCACTAATTTAAGAGGTAGGGTTGGTGGTATAAAGATGAAAAATTAATAATTAAGACTCCACGTCTTGACTGAAAGTGATCAAACAAACTTGAAACCAATAGTAAAAGACTTTGAATATTCATTCATAAGAGACTTTAATTTACATTTTAAAATCTAAGGAATTGACAGGTTACTTTTGCTGAATACTTGGCACTTTGCTTCAGCACAAACAACCATATTTGGGTAGAGAATATTGTGAAAATTCCTGATTCTAAACACCCTCAAACTTCTAAGGCTAAAATTGAAAACAAAAAAAATCGAAAACATACCTGTGGCATTGACAAAAGCATCAAAGAACCTGATCTCCCACTGAGAAGGAGTGCCTCAGGAGCCGTGCGGTGAGGTGATACCTTCAACAAATCTAAGCGAAGAAGTCTCGTCTCGTTTATAAGATCAATAGAGATCTGAAATTGTTAATTTGGTCAAGAAATTTTTTACTTTTCATCGACAAGCATGAAATGCTTAGGAAGCATAATCACAACAATCCTTATCAAAACCAATAAACAACATAAAAATGAAATTATTTGAATTTGAATAAAATTGTATGTGAAAATTTGTGACTTTTAAATGAAATTTTAATGAAATTCTTGATGGAAAAAAGGTACATGGGATATGGTCTACATAAAATTAAAAATGAGTATATAATTGGCACTATAACAATTCATTAGATATATTTGTATAAATCTCAAAGAGATTCTCCCAAACAGGAAAGTTTAATCAACTGCCCCGAAGACTATGATACATTTGCAGGGTTTTGTAAAAAGTAAACTTAGCCTCAAAACTGGCCTTTGTGCCAAGACTTTTTTCATGTGATTTCTGCCTCCTTATGGCCAACTGATGTTACAAAATAGTTAACAGAGAAAGGGTAAGTTTGAGATTTCAAATTAGACCATGATATGACCTGAACAAAACCTATTGCAGGGTGTGCTGCCATGGCTGAGATGAATACCAACAAACAAGATTGAGATCTAATAAAACTATACGTATATAATTTTTATATTTTTTAAATGATATATTATAATATAAATTGAGGAGTTTGAATTAAGAATAAATTAAATATAAATTAATACCTAATTACATGATCATATATAATCTAATACATAAAATATATACAAAAATTGTACTTACGTAATATTACTTTTATCTAAACTTAATATTTTCATATAGTTATTGAAAAATCAAATGTTGATTGAGTTCAAATTTAATATTGGTTTATTTGATGAATTTGAGAAAAATAATTTGATTTGAATAAAATATCAATAAATTTTTAAAAATTTATAATTTTATACGTATAAATTTATAAAATATCATTTTGTATCTTTAAATATAATAATTATCAATAAATATAAATTATGAAATTTAAAATAATTTGAAAAATAGATGGAAATATAATTTTTAAGTTAAATTTGAACTTAAGTAATTTTGTTTTCAGCTTGAATTGAGATTTCACCTTCTCAATAAACTCAATTATATATATATATATATATATATATATATGAGAGTTAAATTCAACTAAATTCACAATAAATTATAAAATACTGGGTACAAATAAAATTCACAAAGCTTGCACGCTTAAGGGAGTTCCTAAAAATTAGGGGATTTAAAGCAAATTACTGAATTCGTCGCTCACTCGCTTTTAGTTGAAAGTTTTTTTGTCTTCAAATGGAAATTACTGAAATTAGGGTTTAGAAAATCCCAACAAAATCCATCTGAACCCAGAGAAAAGCATTTCGCATAAACGGTTTACAATATATGTATATGATCTTTACATCGAACGTTCTTGTATTTTTAGTTTACAAATTATTATATAGGCGAATTACTATGTTTCTTGGGTTTTAATAAGGGAGGCATTAATATTTAGAAATTACAATGCAGATTTGACATAAAGAGATGGAATTTTGCCCAATCTGTGGTTCGATGTTGCAGTACGAGTTGCCACACTTGGATCATCCATCAAGATTCGCTTGTCCGGCTTGTCCGTACGTCTGTAACATGGAAAGCAGGGTATGTCCTCTTTTTGTAATATGTAATTTCTGCTGTACTTATTTTTTTTGTTCTTGTTGTCTATGTTTTTATGGCCTTTATATTATCAAGGTTAAAATCAAGAGAAAACAACGTTTGGTTAAGAAAGAAATTCAACCAATTTTCACTCAAGATGCCATGATGGATGGCCCCCAAACTGAAGGTGTGTTTTTGGTTCTCCATTTCGTTTTTTTTTTTTTTTCTGGGTTTAACATGTTTGGCGTTTGTTGTTGCCATCGTTTTATGTTAAAGTTTCTGTTTTTTTTTATTGATGTTTGGTTCTTATTTGCTTATCAATTTTGATTCATTCGTAATTTTGCTTGAATTTTGGTGTTTGATTTTATTATAAGTAGTGCATGTAGGTTGGTAGTGAGCAGGAATTCCAAAGTTGCTTTGCACCTGCTGTGAGAAAATAAAGATAAAGATTTATGCAAATTGTGAAGTTCATATACTCATTATCCCATAAAAAGAGGGAAAGAAAACGCTCATTTATATAATGTTCCTATAGAAATAGATTGATCCAATGATCATAAGAGAAATGGCATTCTATTGACCCTGAGTTATGTTATCTTAGGCCATATAATATTTGAGTTGCCATAATCCCTAGAAAATTAACAGTTGGGATTACATTGCTTTGATTTATGTGGTAATCTATGAACAAGATAAATGGCATTCATTCTAGAGTTCAGAGTTCATTTTTTAAGTGGTGGTTACTATTGTTCGTATTAAATTAAAAGATCATAGATTTAATTTCAAAATTTTGTCTTCTAAATTTTTGTTTATTGTTTATTGTTTGTATAACATTAGAAGATCAAAAATTTAATTTCAAAACATTGTCTTCTCAATTTTTGTTGTTTGTGGATCATTTGACTCATTTTTCTTCCTTTTTCTTTATTTTTTTTGGAGCAGTAACATGCCCTAATTGCAAATTTGGGAAGGCTGTTTACCATGAACTCCAGACACGATCAGCTGATGAACCGATGACAATATTTTACATGTGTGCAAATAAAAATTGTAAACACAGGTGGAATGAATGAGAAATTCGGGAACAAGTAAAGGTGACTGAATGTTTCTTATTTGTAATTGACCCTATTATTTTCATATTAAAAAAATACTTCATTAGAGTATCTTAAGCATCAATTCTAATGAGTTTTGGCTACCGATTAAGGATTCAAATTGTTTTATAAATTTGTGGTCTTAGTTTATGCTTCATGGGTAGTGATCAATTTTTTTTTGTGAATGTAGTAATATGGCTTGGATCAGATTGATTAGTTGTAGTGAGACTTGGGTCTATTGTTTCTAGGATTGAAAAATGGAAGCATAACAATTTCCCCAACAAGAAGACCTAGAGATATGGAATCTCATCATTCTATCGCGGATCCCCAGCCGAGAATTCATGGTTGAGGCATATGCTTTTCAAAGCTGCTCGTCCATACTCACAGGAAGGCTGCTGAAACGTTTTATGTATAAAGTGCTGAAAGCCAGCACAGTACTTCATTAAGCAAAGAGAGAGGCACATCTGGATCTTGTTTAGAAGAACTTTATGGCAAATCATATATGAAGTTTTATCGTGTGAGACGCTAAGGTATCACTGGTTTGGACCAACAATAAGAAATAATAGTAAAAAACAAATCCTAGACATTAGTTTGTTGAATTTCCAGAAATCTAAAGTTATCTATATCCAAGTTCAATTGAAAACTAAGCTTTTAGTCCACAAAATGCAGAAAATGATGTGAAATCCCATCTAGGAGATCATAGTTATTATCACAGCCGATGAAAGTCAAAAAATAATAAACGGACTACGAAAATCAATGAAATGATATATGACAGAACTTTGCTTCTGTCAAATGCTTTTAATTAATTTACAGACAGTTTCTTCTTTGACATCCATCTCTTTATGGTAGCCTTCCCTCATCTTATAAAGTTCTTCAAACCTGTACTGATATTGAGCAACAACTGCGTTCATTTCCATCATTAGCTCACCATAATCTTTGTCAGCCAAACACAGATTAACAACTGCTTTTAAGGCTCAATACTCCACTTAAGCTAGGGAATGATGGCTCTGAATTTTTCATAAATTCATTCAGGAACATACCTTCTCCAGCATTGCTATAGTTTCTTTGCAATTTACAATGATCATAATAGAAATCTCCAATGTCTAACTCGGAGGCGTAATCATTTAACTGTTTACTGCTTCCACCAACATAATAATCAGCAGGTTCAGATGCTGCTCCATCATGTTTTGCAGAAGCACCTTCAATAAGAATATCTGAACTAATTGATGCTTGTGATTCTTGATCTTCAAAATTAATCAAAATTTGAGAAGAATGATAGTCACAATCAAACATGCTTTCACCTTGGCCTAGAATAAGATCTTGAGGATTTGTACCAAGCCCAAAAACACCTTGCTCCCCTGCAAACTTGCAAACTCAGAAGGAGCACCAGTTTGCGTAGTATCACAGAGGCTTGCCATTGAAGTTTAGCCACTTCCTAGGACTGAGGATCCACCCTTGAGACTTATTGCTGCTCCAGCCGAGTAACCAGATGAAGGCTTCCAACTTGGCATAAGTTTCATTATCAAATAATCAATAAATTCAGCTATGAAGGCCACATCATGATTTGCTAACTCTAGTTGTTCAACCATCTCACTTGCCACTGAGAGTGCAGTATCACTATCAAGAGAGAAGAGGAGAGGCATATTCCTCGCTCGACCTAACATATACAAGTCATTTCATAAGTTATAAAACAAGAATAAATAAAAAACATTTCAGTAGGCAAAATCTAATACCAAACAAGTCGGCAATACGTAAGGTCAATGATATAGAGGTGTCATCATTTTTCATCCCTTTCAACCTGAAATCGTTGTTTCTATGGGTCCTTTGATATTCCAAAACTGGAGAATGTGGACTAACATTGTTACTATCAGTATATGTGCTTAAAGAAAGCTTCTTATACTCGGGGTCTATATCCATGGACAAAGGACCAGAACTGGGAGCATTAATCAATTTCAGGTTTTGGTCAGGTAACTGTAAAGGGTCACAGGTGGGTTCCTTTGGATTCTCAACTTTAAGGAAGGGTTATTTCAGAAGATCTTTTGCAGACAATCTCTCAGAGGCTGGAACGAGACATTTTGCAATAAACTCTTTAATTTGAGGATCAGTCACCTTGGCAAGGGAAGCAGGTTTAATGCCCTGCAGCGAAATGCATCAGTATAATTAAAAAAAATTACAGGAAAGATTCAGATCTAGGTTTTCTGAATAAACCTCAAAACTTCAATTTTATTTCAATCAAACACCAAGAAAGCAATTACAGTCCTCTAGCCTTTTTATGTCTGTCTACTTCTAATTTTTCCATCTCAAAAAGAAAACTTTACATGACTATTTACATCAACAACAGCAACCCAAAATCAGAAAAAAAATATCTACTCATGTTAAAAAAAAAAATCCAGCTGTAAAGAAAAATCTGCACCACACCTTCCTAACTGCTGCAAAAAATCAACCACTGAGATTAATTCCAGTTCGGCAACTTGCTAGATTTTTCTGCTTTGCTTACTTGCCTGTGAAAGGAGTCAAGATGAAGAAATATTCAGCTGAGAAGAAAAAATATCTGCTCGATAACTTTAACCCTTGCTGTTGAAAAATGAAATAATAAGGGTAAAGCAAAACGACGTCGTCCCCATTAACTTTCTTAACAGCATCACTTTTCTGTTATAACAGAACTCTGCAGTTTTTTTTTTTTTTTTTTTTAAATCATTCTTCACATCCTCCCTCCAGCATAAACTTTCTTAGTTTAATGCTTGATAAGAAGAATGATTTCAGCAGCCACGAAAAAAAAAACTCCTCTCTAAAGTTGAACTTTAGGCTAAAAGGAAACACCACAGTTACTCCTCAAAATTTTCTTCTTTAACTACTGACTTTTTTTACACTCAACTTCAGTTTATTCCTCAACATCATAAATCTAGCTGCTGACAATGGCTTTGTAAATATATCAGCCACCTGATATTCTGTTGACACATATTGTACTGATATCACATTTACTGCCACTTGTTCTCTGATATAGTGGATCTAACAACCAAAAGGCAAAAAATCACTTCAAAAGCTCATAACATAATAAGAAGGAAAGATTGATAAACAGCCAAGAAAGCATACTTCCTCAGATTCCCAGATGTGAAGAGCTCAGTGATCATGTTAACACATCTCTCTTTGTCATCCACCCATGACTTATAGAACTTAATGATGTTTTCTTGCTTTAATGATTTCGACAAATGAACCTCTGAATACAACTTCTCCAAATCCTCTGGAGATTGCAGAATATCATCAAGCTGCACATGGGTCCAGGCAACTTCTATACCATCAACTTCATCAAATGCCTTTTAACTGCAAATGATACAACCAAGTACAAAAACTATACTTAATGCACAGATCAAAATAGAGACCGAGAAAGAGAGTAGAAGATAAAGTTGGAAAGCTTACAGAGTCTTATAAGCACCCTTGCCCAAGACCTCATCATACTGTTAGAAAATGAAAAAAATAAAAATAAAAAAAACCAATAAGCAGTTCCCATTCCTAACATAAAAAAGAGAATTACGGCCAGACAAGACACATAGTTCCCCTGTCAAATTATATGGCATAACCTTAACATGACCTCAGTCCATTTGAACCTGAAAACGGAGCTACATAAGGGCCAGTGAGAAGACTTTCCCCAAGACCCTTGCATTATAGTAATGCTTGTTTACGTCTTGTGTTTGATGTGCGATTACAAAATTATAACAGTGGGCTGTTTTACATAAGTCTTCCGGGTATAATTTGTTAAATCACTGACTAAAAATCATAGAATTAATTTATACGAACTGGAATTATTATCAAGAGACGATGGAGCAGAAGTGATGGCACCAACTCCTACTGATATTAATTTTCAAAAATTTTGGTTTCGGTTTTTTTGTAATATGTGTTATAATAATACTGATTTTAGGGCGTCTAAATCTCACAACATACATACATCAAAATCAGTAATGGATTAAATGAGATGAATAGAAATTAATAACAAAAATTGTCACTTTATTACTTTCGTTTTTCGGCTTATGGTCTTTCACAATCGCTTCCCTAACAGAAAGGGACCCTGCTTGAACAGTTGAATCTTTCTTACTTACGAAAGTTGACCCTCAATACAAAATTATCCATCAAACCGATAAGAGTTAATGCTAGGCAGGCGTCAGAATGACTATGTAACCAAGAAAATCTATGTTATATACGATAATTGTCCATCCCGAAGAAAAAGAGGCAATAGTTGCATACCCTAACGTAACGACCTGTGGGATCTTTTTCAATAAAATCAGAGTAGCCTTAAGAAGAATGTATTCTCCCGAACATTCCTGATAAGAACCAAATTGCCACCAAGAAGAGAAGGAATATAAACTGTTTAAAATATTTCTTTTTTAAAATGTGGATTTCACTTATCCAAGAACGACGCCAGTAAGAACGAAACGACGACGTTGGTGTTCTGAGGTAATGAAAAAGGAATCGACTGCCGATCTCAATTGGGTTCGGCATTCGACTACAATATCGTTTCTCAGAGTCAATGAACCTGAACTGTTCATAACCCCAATTCCCTTCACACCACTCAGTTCCCTCATTCTCAATCTAACCCAGCCCCGCCCAAAGCTCCAACAGCATTTTGCTTCTCTAACCTAACCAAAACCAAAAAAAAATGAAAGGAAAACGAAAGCAACTATTTGTTGTGAAAAACAGCAAAAAAATGAAAGCAGAAGTGTTTTCCAATGAAGAGATGAAACGGACAGGGAGTAAAGACAATTGTGACGATCCCGTTATGAGAGTGCGAACTAACACTTGTACGGTCTGTATTCATCTACAGCACAAAATGGCGCGACTTATTGCTTAACTATGGCTGGAACGAATTAAAGCGCTGCGCTTTTCTTAGGCCGCCGGTTATAACGACCGTGTTTTTGTTTTAGGCGCCAATTGGAATGCCACGTACTCATAATGGTTATAAAAATTTATCATAAACAAATTTTAAGTTTGAAAAATTCATTTTTTCCGTTAATTTATCAGATGTCCTCCGTTGGGTTTCCTTACCATTTCATCAAATACTCTTCTATTTGAAACCTCTCTTGCTCTTTCTCCCTTAACTCAGATTTTATTTGTTTTCTTGTTTAAATTCTGATTTCTTTTTTCTTTTTTATTAAATTAACAAAGATACCTAAATGAATGACGGATAATAATACAAATATTAATAAAAATTATAATAAATAAAGACTTATCGATATGGGTTTGATTACAATTTTAGTTACATTCATTATAATTATAATTTTATTTATAAGAGATAATAAAAACTAAAGCCGAGTTTGAAAGAGAGTTATTTGAAAAGATTTTTTCATTTGGCAACTAAAAGAGAGAGAGAGAGAAAGAAGTAAAGAAAGGAAGTGGTAGTGTTTCAGTGCATAATTACAGGTCATTATCAACGTCGAGAAAGCAACCAAGAGATTGGGAAAATGCCAAGTACACACTTTGCTTGGCCTTATAAGGTATATGGAGTCGATCCGAGAAATGCTTAGTGTAACTCTTCATGAAAAATTAAAATTCTATAAATGGCCAAAGGGTGTCGTGGTGTAGTTGGTTATCACGTCAGTCTAACACACTGAAGGTCTCCGGTTCGAGTCCGGGCGACGCCATTTTTTTCAGCAATTATACTATTCTTCTAGAAGATGGATCCTGTGGCTGCTAAAACTTTGATTTTCACTGAAAGTTGAAAGTGTTAGTTTAGTTGCCAGTCTTTTGCTGAAATCAAGTGTCAAGGAGCTTGTTAAGAGCAATGCAATTCTAGATGACAGTTGGACGCTGCTTGATACAGGAATAATAGCAGTTAGAGGGAAAGCATGGGTTGAACTTGTTTCTCTTTCCTGTTCCTTCCAACCAATGATTTCAGAGCTACTAAAAAGCAGAAAAGAGGTAGGTTAATGCCTTTCAGTGGCAAGGCTATTTCTTGGATCAAAATCAAATTATTATTCCATTGTCTGTTATCTCTATCCGCTTATCCCCAAAGAGTTTCATTACACATTATCTCTGAGTTGGAATTTCTATCATTTTGTTGAGAAATACAAAACAGCTATTTAATATTTGTTGTCAAGTCTTGTACACGGGTTTTATTAGAAAGGTTATGGATCTCTTCGTAAGCACTACATCTTAAACTGACAGTTCCCAACATTACAATGCTTGTAGATTAGCTTATATGAAGATCTGGCAGCGGCACCGGTTGAGACTACGCCCTTTGGCTGATGGACTCGTGACTCATGAGCAAATTGGGAAAAACAGAGGATGTTCAGCTATTGATAAAGGAGACTGGCTCTTAGTAGCCTCTGTTAAAATTAGATGTTTGTTTTATCCTATATTATTAAAGGTGAAAGTAATTGGAGCGTAAATTAGATCAAACTTAATCATGAGCCGTGTTGGGTACTGGGCCGCACAGGTATCTATATTGGGCGAAGCGAGGTGGTTCATTTTAGACCTGAAGAATCGAAATTCAATTCAAACCAGGAGATATATGATTCACATGATCCGATGTTGATCCCTCCATCATCGTGCCCAACTTTTCCTGATTGTGGATTTAGGCAACCTAACAGTGGAGTAGTTCTCTCTTGCCTAAACTGTTTTCTTGGAAATGGATCACCTTATTGCTTTAAATATGGAGTTAACATATTTGTTTTTCTTGCAAAAGTACGTGGCGGCATTTGCACAACTGCAGCAGCTGATCCACCGGAACCTGTTATCCATCGAGCTATGTATCTTCTTCAAAATGGTTTCTGTAATTTGAAAATAACTGTGAGGACTTTGCCCTGTCCTGCAAAACGGGTCTTCTGAGTAAAGACAAACTGGGGGTTGGAAGAAGTAGTCAAGCTTCTTCTGTGATTGGTGTCCCAGTGGCTGCCACTCTTTCTTATCCTCTGAAGTATCTGATGTCAAGTCGTAATGTGGCCACAGCAACTGTTGCCATGTGCTATACGTATAGGTATGCAAATGATATTGGTGTTCGCTCTGATGTGATCAAGATAGCAGTAGAGGACGTGGCTGCGAACCTGGGCTGGCTGCAACATCATGAAACAGCAATAAAAACAACAAAGCTTCTAAAAGGCGGATATCCAGCTAATATGTGTTGCATCATCGTGCATGTAGAATGGCGACCATATACTATTGGTTGTCAGCATATTGAGAATTTTATCATTGTTAAGTCAAATTGTGATATGGGATGTTTGTTAGGTGTTAAAGAGCCAACAGTTCTATTAGAAATATGAAAGATCAGTGTACTCCTCCTACCTCTCTCATTTTCTTTCCTTAACCTAATTCTACAACTGCACTTGGTTGGTTAATTTGTGCATCAAGTGTTAAAAGACATAGCATGATTGTGGTTTAAATGAAATCGGGCATCGGGTGCTTTGTTATTAATTATGAAACCCAGACCCACCGCAGATTCTTCTGTTGCCTTCGAATGACTTGTAATCCGGTGACTATCAACACCAAGCGATCCAGCCAGAATACTTTACAAAATCCAGTGAAAAGAATAAATATTTAGTATGCGAATTTCGTGGACAATAAACCACTGCATGATAGAGTAATCTCGTGATAAAGTAGCTTCATACAAAGGCCTCATATGCTAAAACAGTGACACAATCGAAATGGACAATCCTACTTTAACTCCATCAATGACTTTCTAGGGTCAGCAACTCCTAAATCCCCAGCCTTCTAAAACTTTCAAATTTTCATAGTCAGTCCTTTTAATAAGCCGGTGAACCCCAACCACAGTCTAACGACTAGCCCGGATTCTGGCTCTAATCTTTCCCACATTCCGTCAGCTACATTTATCCTCTATTCCAGTTTGACTGGCAGTTCCTTTCCCGTTGTCAAATGTTAGGCAACAGAACGACAGAATCAACTAAGATTGTTCATATATACGCACTGTACTGAACTCTTCTGCGTCATGGAGATTCTGGTCTCTTTTGTAATGCTACATATGAAAAGCTTCCTCAACGATCGGTGAGCCTGGGCTGGAGTCATGATCTGTAAAGTAAAAATAAATTAAAAATAATAAGGCTATGGTTCTCTAAGAATTGCCCAAAATAAAATGGGCCCAAATGTTGAGGCCCAATCAAATGACAAGAAACCTGAGTGAGAGGCTCAGACTTTTGAGGCTGTTGGATGCTTGTTGGTGATTATAATTATCGGCTTGCAAATATTATGAAATGTTGAATAGTGGCGTTGAGGTCATTTGGAATCGCCACGCAATCACCATCATCATAGAAACCATTTGATTTTGATTGGATTCCAAGAAATTAACAACACAAAAATCAACCCGTTGCTTTGCTCCTACGGAAACAGAATCTTCAAAGCGAATCGAACAGAAGAGAGATTGATTAGGGTTTTCAAATTTTTCAAAAATTTAAATTTAATAATAATTATTATATGATGGCGAATCTGTATGTCAAGGCGACGCCGCCGGCGGATCTGAATAGAAACACTGATTGGTTCACATATCCAGGTGTATGGACCACCTATATACTTATATTGTTCTTCTCCTGGCTTATCGTTCTCTCTGTTTTCCGTTGCTCTCCTGGCATGGCCTGGACCACAGTCAACCTCGTCCATTTTCTCGTATGGTTTTTTATCGACTTCTCCTAGCTAATGTCTCTTTTCTTCTTATTTGTTTTCCTTCTTAACTTTTGAATCAATTATTTTTAATGTTTTCTGTTCGGTTTTCGTTTCGTTGGATTTCGAAGGTTTGGAATGTTCTGTTTGGTTGGTTTTTGGTTGAGTTAATAGAATTAAGCGTTGTTGCAATTTGTTTGTTTGTATGAGTGGGTTTTGTCATTTTTATTTTCTATGGTTATTAATTCTGTGAATTGGGATTTAAATTGGGGTCAGATGTTTAGATTCAGAAAATAAAGGAAGACTTATAACCTTAATTAAGTTGATTAGCTTGTATATATTCTAGTTTGTGTGAGCAATTCTGTTTGCTCACTTGTCTAATATGCCACCAGAGTACCAAATGAAGCATTAGGGTCTCAATTCCACGGCTTCTAGTACAGATTTAATTGATACCCATCGTATGTTGCATCTGACTGTTACTGTCTTCATATAGAACTATTGAGATTGAGGGAATTCCGCTTTTGGTAATTCAATAAATAGTTTTTCTGTGTGAATTATGTGTTGTAATAAGCTGTAAGTGTACTGATTTGTATGCATTTTTCTATTTAAATTGGAAGCTGGATTGAATATACTCTTAAGTGGATTAAAATTTATTGGGGCAAAGATTATTTTACTGTCTGGTATCATCTTCATGAATCTTGTTTCAGCTCTTTATTTGATCATGGGGTATTCTCTTGTAGCGGATAATATATGACTGTCTTCCTGGTGGTTAACAGTGTAGAGTTGTTAATATTTCCTACTAATTTTTGGAGTTTTTTTACACTGTAACATATATTTTTGATGTTATTTTAATTTATTTAATATACTCTCTTAGGACAAGGGCAGGGTTTCGGTTCCAAATCCTATTGTTTTTTTGTTGCTTGTTCATCATTTTTTGAGTATGATTTTCCATGGGCTTCTCATGGACTAATTAGCTTGTAGCATCTTAGGAGTTTGGTTCTTGAGGTGAATGTCAAGTTTTTAGAGGGTAAAGGCAGAAAGCTTTTGTTTTTAGTTTATTTAGTCATCCATTTAAGTCTTCTTAATGGTGCCAAGTCAGCTAAGTTTTTTTTTTCTCCTCAGCTATGTTGCATGCAACATTTGAATTTTAAATTTTCACAAACAATTTTTCATGTCAAATATGGCACTGCATAATTGTGGCAGTAGCTTTGCATTATAGTTCTGCATCTTGATCATACTTCAAGCTGATAGTTGATAGGGATACCTACTAAAGGAGATTAATGTGCTTGTAGTTCCATTATGTACTTGTATTTGTGAATTTCCTTGTATATTGGTTCTATATCATTTATTTAATTTCTGTGGAGGGCAAACTTAATTTAAAAAGTATATTTTGATATTCAGATCCCGTCTATGCAGCAGAAAGAAATGATGATAAATGACCTATTAAATAATTTAACAATGCTTACTAGTTGTATGAATGGCACATTGTTGTTGATTAATTGAATAAGTGTCATGTTTTCTTTTAGTAAAATATAACATAATACCCTGATGTTATATACAAGCTAATTTTTTAATTCTCTTGTTGAGTGTGCATTAGAATGCTGTTTTAAAGATAAGTATTCTGAGACCATCAGAAGTAGGTTCTAGCTTATTAAATTTTTAATATGCTTAAGTTATATCTTGATTATCCTGCCTTCTTGTTTACCTTTCTGAATCCATCTATAAGTTGCCTCCTATTTCTGTGAACGGTGATTGACTTGAATGCTTACCCCTCCAGATCACTTATCACTTTTTTCATTGGAAAAAGGGAACCCCCTTTGCTGAAGATCAAGGGATATACAATAGTTTGACTTGGTGGGAGCAGATAGAAAATGGAAAGCAGCTTACTCGCAATAGAAAGTTCCTTACTGTTGTTCCTGTAGTGCTGTAAGTTTGCTTCTATGATGTCACACAATATTCACAATTTATTGTGTAAAGTCATTATCAAGTTAGCTCTGGTTTTATTTATGATGGGTTCAATTTCATGTTTCTATTCATTTCTCATGTCTTAAGGAAGTATGAAAATCCTTAGCATCGGGTTGGTTTTATTTGATGTTACTGATACCTTTGGTGATGTCATAGAGAAAATTGAAAAGCCTGCTCTCTTTTGCTCTATCTAGTGACGTGTAGTTGATGTTGTGGCACCTGCATTTGTACTTGGGTATTAAGTGTGTTAACTTTATCTGGATTCATTTCTGCTTTAATTTGAATTCTAAACAGCCCAGCCGTATACTTGTTACATAGAAATTTCATCAATGATTCATACATTAAAGTGTTTTTGGAATGCTTGTGGGGCCTTGAAATTTGGTCATTTCTTAAATATCTATGATTTGTAAAGTGCTATCAAGACTGACTAAGCTGGATAGCAGTTCTCTTGCCAGAGCTTGGAATGCAGCATAGGCATTCCATTACCTGATTCTCTTGATAATCTTTCCAGGTTAGGCAACCTGTGCGTGCTTGTAATCAGGTCCTCGTTAATTTTTTTGGTTGGCTCACACATCATAGTGTCATATTTCACCCTAAGTAAGGGCAAATTCAACTTCAGCTGCTAGATAATCCTTTGGAATACAATACTTAATGTTTCTGGAAATTTGTTGAAAGGATTTCAGAAATGTCGTTTCTGGGTGTACCTTATAGAATTGCAATCATTTCTTACGCATTTTGTCTATGAAACAAGACAGACATTGTAGTTGCTATTACTAGTCACATCCTTCTTTATCATTCAGGCATAGGAAGAGGAGATGAAATATTTAAGAACCATTTCTGACCACACGGCTGTTAAATTGTGCAGTAACTTCATTTGTTACCCCGTGGAGAATTTTTGAAGATCACCAATTGATTCTATTATGTAGTTAATTTTTGATACTTGTTATGGCAACGCACAAAGTTGTGATCTACTGTTATATTCTCCAAACTTATGTTTATCTATTCTTCAACAGGTACTTGATAGCTTCACATACCACTGACTACCAACATCCAATGCTCTTTTTCAACACTCTTGCAGTGACGGTGCTTGTTATTGCCAAGTTCCCTAATATGCACAAGGTCCGGATTTTTGGAATCAATGCAGATAAGTGAGAGTTGGTAGGGTGACAAAGACAGTTTTACCTGCTTAAAAGCCACTGATCCTTGTGTTCTGCACAAAGTTTACATCACTGTATAGGAGACCACTGGGATGATGATGATATTTGAATTTGTAATGTTTCTGTGCTTTTGACAACCTGCCTTTTAGATAATGAAGGAATAAGTTTGAGTTATCCTGTACAGTAGATAATTTTTATATGTGGATTATCATTTATTAGGGTCTTGTTGTCTGGATATCACATTCAGTGTGCTATTATTTCGTGTGGTTCTATTAAGTCATACCGAACATGTTTTTGTTCTGTATTGGTCTTAAGTTTGTATATAAAAAGACTAAAGCATGTGTGGAAGTCAGAGATAGAGAGAGAGAGAGGGAGAGAAGAGTGGCTATTAGAGATGGTTCCTTTGGCATCAGCTTTTATTTAGCGCCTGCAAGGGAACGCTTTTTCTGGCTTCCAAGATTGTCAAGTGCTAGTGAGCTGCCCTAATAGGGATGACAAATCTTTATGGAAATCTTAAAGGTCCAGTTGCAGTTGAACACGACGACAAATCGAGTCAGCCTATCACCTTGGCAGATACAAGCCTAATACGATGAAGATTGGGACATGTGGGATAGTGAATTGTAGCTGAAGCTTCTTCGCACCTTGTTTAAGTTACGTGATAAACACAAATAAATATAGCAATATTGTAATGAAGTGGGGAATGTGTTAAATGTATATATTATATGAACGGATTGACTTGCGGAGAGAAATTAATATGAGCACGCTTGCCCAGGGGAATGTTTGGGGGTCCCTCGTAAGACCAAAGACCAAAGATGGATGGATTGGCCATATGTTTTTCGCCTTTCTATACAAAAGCAATTTGAAGTCATGATTATGGAAAATGGGATTGCATTAAAAATGATCTGACTGTCAAATAGAGATTAGGTCATCGCCTTTTAGTTGGGGCAGGTAAGTAGTTTTATAAGCACAATTTACTCCTTCCTTAATTATCTTGTGGCGTCCTTCGTTTTCAAATTACATAATCGAATAGGTAACGGTTTTGATTCGAATAGGGATGACAAATCTTAATGGAAATCTTACAGGTCCAGTTGCATTTAACGGTTTTCACATGAAGATCCCAAGATGATGTCTGGTTCAATGAAGTGCTTTCATGGTTATAAGAATTGACTTAGTAGTAACTGTTCACTGCATAGCTAAGAAAACCCATACAACATACAACACTTAAGATTGGCTTAGTTGACAACTTGTGATAGAAGATTGAATGAATACTGGCCATGTTGCCCTCAGAAAAACCAGGCGTTATATTCATCTCTTCTTCTATCTTCACAACACAAAATATCGATCCACAGAGAAACCACCGGCAATGAGGCCAACCCTAAACAGGCTTCATTGTTCACATGGTAAAAACCAAGAATATGATATGAAACAAATAACAATAAAAACTCATATATGTATCTTCCTGTTAGTGCTTCTAAACAACTTTAAACAACCATACCACGTGAAAATTTAGGGATAAGAAAATCAAAGGAGAGGAATATATGTTTGTCTTCATAATTTCTTTACCATGGTCCTCCCCCTAACATCCCGTTCCAATAACCAGTTGAACCGGCTTGTCCTTTATTGTGATCAACTTCAGTTGTGTTAGAAAGTTGTTTCAAATCACTAAAAGGAAAGAAGTTGAGCCTCCCAGCATTATTCTCTTGAACCCCATGGACACTTCCGTACCTATTTCCAAGCCCATCAATGGAAAAACTAAGTGTTGGTTTCATATCTTGCAAAGCAAACCCAGATGAAAACAGCGTATTTGAATCGGCTGGCATGGGTGTTGGAATAAAAGAATCTAAACCCCTTGAAGCAATTCCAGTTCTGAGCAGGTCTAGAGCTGAAAGAGAAGATGAGGTAGCGTAGGAAGAAGATAAGGAGGAATTATGCTGCTGATTGTTGTTGGTGTTGTTGTTGCTTTCAGTTTTGGGTACTTCAACATATTGAGGCATATCATGAGTCTCATGCATAACTTGGAAAGCCAGATTAAGATCCTGACCTTTATGAGTCTTAGGGTTTTGAGAATTAGAAAAGTGAGAAAGGTTTGGTGGGTTTAGATCTGGCAGCTTGCTTGAAACCGATGATGATGAAGAAGATGTTGAGGAAGATATTGATCTCTTATTCTTTCTTGAACCTCCTCCAACAGGAACATTTCTTAGAGAACCTCCTTCAGTCCAGTACCTTCTGCAAGTCTTGCAGAAATATCTTGGTTGAGTGAGACTGTAATTGTTGTAGTAACAAAACTTTGTATTGGTTGAGTTACATCTTGGACAATTCAATTGCTCTTGAGGTCTTGCCTTTCGCTCTAACATAGGCTTAGAAACTAATTCCTCCATGGGCTTCCCCAATCCAATATCTGAACAATTCTACAGAAACAAAGAGACATCATAGTCTTCAATAACAAAACAAAAAGATGGTTCGAAAATACAGATCGAGCTACAGCAAAATAGATTGAGAAAGAGAAAACAAACATATAAAAACACAGAAGGCTTTTTCCGACTGGAAAATTATATGAAAAAAGAAAAGACATAAATAGAAAAAAATACCATTAACAACCAAAAATATATATAGTTACTTTTCCGTTCCTTTATCTTTGTTCCTTAAACAAATTAAAAGGTGAAGAAAGAAAAAGTGCAGCGCTTTCACGTTCACTACAATCGAACTTTATTTTTTAGATAAAGATCATCATCAGATGAAGTGGGATTCATTCGCACCCAATAAATATACAAGAACTTATTTTTATAGCAGAAGAAATTAATTAATAGAACATGCATAAATAACTATCATTATCGTGAATTCCCTGAAATAGCTAACAGAACTTCAACCAAACAAAAGAGAGAATAGAAAAAGAAACATCTAAACCTGAAAAAAAAAAAAAAAAAAAATCTTCAGGACAATAAGATCTACCCACCTGCGGCCATTTAGCAGCATCCATAAATTCAGAAGATGAAGAAAAGTGAATGAAAAGGAAGTGATGACTTGACAAAGAAAGAAAGAGAATTCACCTCTTTTGTCTGCAGCTGCTGGAAGTGCGAGAAGGAATGTTATAGATTGTTTGAATGGTATTTGCCTTAGCTGACTTTAAGAACCATAAAAGAGAGAAAGAGGTGTTTGTTTTGACTCCTAGCAATATATTATTAATGTTGGTGTTATCTTCTTTGTATACAGAATTTTTGTCTGATACATTATTTATTATAAATAGCAATGAAAAAAAAATTCTTTGATTGTGGGTGGGATATGAGTGTAAACTGTGGTGGTGGGTTTCTCTTTTTGACCTGATCATGCATGGTGTTAATTACAGGTCTTTAATTATCTTTTCAGTGTTCCTCTAAATGACATGGGCAGGAGGAGTTGGGATTTGTTTGGACCTTGAACAATCATAAACATTAAGCTTTATTATTGGATCTTGATAATCATTTGGATGACATAAAACAATTACAAACAAAAGAAGGTATATACAGAGTACTAGTTTTTTACCATGGATTAGTCTACTGTTTAAGAGTATAGGTCAATGATTATAATATTAATAATTATGAAAAATATATATATATATATATAAATCATTAAAAAAAATTATTTTGAGTAGGATTTATTATTTTTACAAGAATCTTAAAGAGACTTATAAGATTTTATCGTAACCTCGTTTTATAATTTAGGATAAAAATTTTTAATCTAAGAATCATTATTGTGAATTCGAAATTATTTTATTTTTTTCTTTTATATTTACTGTTTCTTCTCTAACTTTATATATATAAATATATATATATATAAGATGAGGGAAAGTGATTACAATTTCATAAATTATATATATATATTTAAGTCGAAAACTATTTAGAAAGATATTTCAGAAGCAGAAGGTTGGCATAGTTGAAAGATTCGCATGCAAAGTAGTTGATGGATAGAATAATTAGTAAAATTAAGCTAATATATATATATATATATATATATTGGTTATCTTCTTCTTGTTTCTAATTATTCGTATAATAATCAAGAGGTGGGATGAATATTTTGGCTTTAAAAATGGAAAAAAGCGATGAGTTGTGGATGGTATACTTGATTAATTAAAGAAGCGAAAGTGAAAATGGAAAGTTCAAGGGCCGACAAAAGCAAGTCATGGAGGGACCCAAATAATGCGCGGTAGGATTGAGGAGAAATCCATTCTGCTTTTGTTGCCCCTCTTGATGTCGACACTTGATGCACCTTTTTTTTCTCTTTCGATTTCTTCCAAAATATTCAAAACTTGTACCCTTAAAATAAAATAATAAAAATCCATCTTCTTTTCTAGTCGTGTCTTTTTAAATATTATGAATATATCAATATAAACAAATAAATACCTCTGCCCCGGCAAATTCATCTCTTCTGTTCTTTTCTTTTTTTTTGTTTTTTGTTTTTTGGCTCAGAACAAAATGATGATGGTCTACCAACTGCTGCTTTCAAAAGCATTCTTTGAACATGATTTCAATTTAACCTTTTTTCGTGTCCCCTGGAAAACATATTCTTTTGAACAAATCATCCATCGCTATCCAAGGAAACAGAATACGATCTTTCATTGGCTTATGGCAAACCACATTTTTATATTCTTGGCGGGCAAAATTATTCTCTTCAGCACTGTCAACAGCGATGGGCTATATGTTTTGAACGTTTGTGACATGGATCTAGATTCTAGTTTTCTCTGCTGCTCTGCACCTCACCCTCCATCTTCATTTTTCTACAAAAATATGTATATATATAGATTGAGATTTATACACCTTTACATGCCAATTTTTTTCTTCCCTTAAAGGAATCAGATGAACCAAATAACACAGTAACAAAAGTTCCCTTGTATAATATGCTTTCAATCTGCCGCCTGGAAGTTGCGATCATAACAGATCCCTTAGAACCCAGCCATGGGCTGACACCCCTCCAATACATATACGGAGGTCCATAGCTGCCATTACCCAGCATGCGCATTTTATTAAGTCGAAACCGTGACAATTTAACAACTGGGATTCTAATGTGCATTACTTTCGAGCGCACAAAAGATATAGACTTTGCTTAGGTTTACTCAACGAAACTCAAATAGCATTTGATATTTTCTTCTTCCTCACTTAATGGCAAGCAGATCATTACGTGAGTTTTGCTTAACTTCTTTTCCTCTCTCTTACACGGTTCACTGTCGATCAAATCACGGGCTCAATGTTGCCGCCTTCTGCTTCATCGAACAAACCCTCTCAATAATAAATCAAGAAAATTAGTTACCATTAACACGAACCCATTATGCCCAACATCATCTCATATATCGTAGCTAACCAAACCTCACTCACAATCACTAACCTGGAATTGTGCAATAGTGTCACAATCGGTCAATTTAAGAGCCACGGAGCCAATGTGGGCGTGGCGATGAATTGTGATAGGCACTAGGCAGTGGTCTGTGGCCCGGAATACCTTGGCGTTTATTCATATCCAAATTTTGATGCCTTATATGCCTCCAGATCTTTTTTTCTTGATGCGCATAAAATCCCCACCGCCACGCACATAGCTGCTGTTCAGTCAAATCGTAGATAAAACAATTGCATCTCACCTATATAGTTTCTTTCTTCATGAGCACAAGCCAGAATAGTTGATGAAAAAACTACAATAAAAAATGAAAGAATTGATAAATCAATTGTAAACTATTAAAAATAATAAAATTTCGACAAATTGAATGATTTTTTAAAGTAGTTTAACCCATTGTTTCAAGATTTTATATTTATTGTTATATTATTTATGCATTTGATAACTCTAATAGAGTCATAGTATAAGTTACAAAAGAGTTATTCTTTTATTATATATAAATCATCTTAATTTTAGTGTTTTGAATCTTAAATACTTCTATTGACTTTCATTGTTATCAAGTTTGAATAATTATCTATTCATTCTCTGTATGGTTATAAATTTACAGAGCCAGGGGAAGAGCTATTTGTTCAATTATGCAATAAGTATATTGACTCTTTTTTTTTTTTTTTCTCTTTATCTTGATCTTCATTATCCTAATTGTATCGAAGCACAAGTAGGCCATAGAACCATCTAAAGATGAACTTATTTCTTATTTAAAGGTAAAAACAGAGAGGGGCATCTTGGAGAGCCACAGACCATTGCCTTTTGCCCAAATTTCTGTGAACCGCCCTTAAATAGTATAACTACCAGCTATTATATTACATGATTATATCATAGTTGACATAGCATTCATTTAATTAATAGAATAATGTTTTAATGTAATTAGGTAGCAGAAGGTAGATGATCATAAATCTATTGGTTTATCATGTGGGTATTCACATCCACCTTATAAATGAGTAATACCGTAAGAGCGTGAAACATTTTTAGAAATATAAAATATACATACATACATACATACATACATACATATAATATATATACATATTTCAATATTTTAATTTTACATGATTTTGAATCCTTAGTCATGGCTTGTTTTATGTTAACGAGTGAATATGCTTTCCATGAATTCGTCATCAATGACGACATATATTGCCAATCTTGCAATGCAAGAGCATGGGCCAGGTTAAGTTTGGAGAATGGATGTTAGATTAGATTCAACCTCTCACATTTTATTGAATTTTCTACATTTTGATGCATAGATTGATAGATTTTGGTTAAAGTTTATGTTAGGAATCAGTGATGAAAGGTCGATGACTTTTGACCAGAATTCATGATAAAAAAAACCATCCTTTTAGCTAAAAATTTTGAATAAATTCACAATAGACAATATGCATGACGTGTTGGTGGTGATTTGGTGCCTTCAAAACTAAGTTTAATGGCCGGAAGCTTGGTTCATGTGATTCGCAGCCGGTTCATGAATAGCAGGAATATATACACACATTCCAATATTTTAATTTTACATGATTTTGAATCCTTAATCATGGCTTGTTGATGTAGCATAAAACAATTTCTTAGTTGTTTTACTTTCTTGTATCTGTCTCTGGGATGCTGGTTTTTGTTGCTGTGACATTAACATTGGGCAGAGTTAAAAAAACAAAGCGACTTAATACAGTACTATCATTTTCATCTTGTTCCTAGTCTTCTCTCTCTTTCATGTATGCCCTTTTGGGTGGGGGAATGGGAGCTATTGGGTGCAAGATTGAGAAAAATATGATCTCAAAAAATAATTTTCACCGGTAGTTGATCTATGGGTTTTGCACTGAATATTTTAGTGACATTGGGAGGTTGATATAGATTTTAACTAACATTTTATGTGGACAGTCCTGAAGATGCAGTTATGACCTTAAAGATTTAAGTATAAGAATACAGATTTTAAAGGGTGGGGCTATAAAACTTGCCCTACATCAATATGATGGATGTGGCATTTTAGAGCACAGTACTGTGCTTTATTTTTGTAGTTTTTAAAACTAATTTCTTTTTCTTATGTCTCCGCTATGCTTTCTGTTTTGGCATTCGCAACTTGATCATCTTTCCCTGCTATCTTCTGTGTAGAAGCTGTCCTTTGGTTTGTATGGTTTTTGTGCTTCTACTTTCATGTTCTTTTCATTATATAAAAGATATTGAACATTCTTTCGGTTCTATTCTTTTTGGAATTTCTTAGTTTGCTTATTGTTAGTTGAAATAATTTTATGTGAACAGGTACCTTGAGGAATTCATCATGCGCTACCCAAACCCCAATACTAGCCAAATCTGGAACTTACTGAGTGCTTCCTTACATGTACATGACAATTATTCACCTTTCTAGGTTCCTATCACGATTCCTCTTGCCTGCATGCGGGTGTCTTGTCTTTGGCAGTGATATTACAATATCACACATATAACAGCAGCATCGAGGTTTGATTTATATCCTGCAACAGTTAATAATTGGTGTTTGGCATGGGCTTTATTTTGTTTGATGTTAGAAGACAGGTCTTTTGGATATCAAAGCAAATACTGCAGCTGGTAATGGAAGATGCTATTGACGACTGGCTCTTCTTGAGGCGAATTTATTGGCTTCGAAGGGAAGACATCATTGCTCAAGGAATCCGGTGGATTCAAGATGTAAGGACTGAACTAGTTACAGAGAAACACTGATGATAATTAATATATTATGTAATTACTATTATGCTATGTGCTTATTAAAAAAAGGCTTCTCACGTTGGCACGCCGGGCATGGCATCATGCAATTTGTCATACAAATCAAACAAGGAAATTTTCCGAAGATTTTCGACCTCATACCATGAATTTAGTACTTCTCTGCTTCCATCTGTGCCAGAAAACGTCAACTGTATGCTAAGGTTGCATTCGGCAGGCTCCCCTTGTTTTTTACACTTCTAATTTGGTACTGCACACACCGTGTTGTTGAGGCAGACACCAGCATCTCCGCCTCACAATTCACACCCAAAGCTCTTCCAATACGAGTTCAGCAGAGTTCCCTCTCGGAATTCAAGGGCCTGCAAAAACAATACGATGCAATTATTTCCAGAAGGAAATTAAAATATGAATGCTTTACATTCATGTCTTTTGAGTTTTTACCAATGTTAAAGAAGTGACTGTGTTATCGATGTCGGAAATTATCTGTGGAACTGATCGTGCTGCATCATTTCTTCCGGCAAATGCCACCACGAACCCGCGAGCCAAATTCTGAAAAAGCAACATACTGTCATGTGGGCTGGTGAAATTTCATGTATTGATTGTTAGCTTGAAAATAAATTAGGTGTATATATATAACGGATTGTAAGTGGGGTTGTCGATGGTAAGGAGGGAAATCTCGTCAACTTTGGGCCGGAAAACGGCGAGTTGGGCGTGTTTAGCGGCCAGGTATAGACGACTATCACTGGGTGAAAGTTGAGTTTGATTAAGAAAGAGATTAAGAAAGAACGATTCTTTTGATGAAAATGCAAACCCCAATGTGAATCCATCGAATCTCTTAAGTTTTGCAACATCACAAGGACTGGAAACAACATTCTTATCATCTTCCTCTGCAAATTTCATCATCATCATCCTGGATACCATCATTACCTCCACCTTAAAATCTCTCAACTTCATCTTTATCTTCTTCAACCAAGAACCAGCCCCTTAATTCCTTGAAAACCACTTCGATTGAAAAAACAAAAAACCAATATTTACCAAAGAAAACAAAAAACCTAAAAATCAAATAAAACAACCTTACCCCAAATGATACAGCTTCAATGTTTCTCCATTGATGCTCTGAGAAGCTTTTGCTAAACCAGTGTGGTTAAGGATTTAATACATTTCCAAGAGTAAAAGATTAATGGTTGATTTAATGGTGAATAATTACGAATAAAAGCATTGAATTTAAGTAATATGGAAGATTTGTTGGCGAGTGTTTAGATGAATTCTAGAAAATATCAGACGGGAGCTTTTGAGGGGGGACAGTCTAGGAGTGGACTAGTAAGACGCGGGAAACGGTTAAATCGACAGTCTAGGCGGATCATGTCTTAAAAACGGACAAGGATGTTGGCGTAGCATCCGTATTGTTAAAGAACAAAAATGACGAGAAGAATGTTTTAATTAGTAACGGAGTCACAATCTTAACGGCGTTAACTCCGTTCTTTCCCACGTACCTATTCCCTCTTAAAACCAAAAATATATATATAAATAAAATAAAATAAATGAAACTCTTAACGAAGTTAAAATTCAGACTCTCTTCTTCGATTGCTTCTCTGAAATTAATCAGTTCGATTGCCCTACATCAATATGATGGATGTGGTATTTTAGAGCAGAGTACTGTGCTTTATTTTTTGCATTTTTTCTTACTAATTTCTTTTTCTTATGTCTCCTCTATGCTTTCTTTTGTTTGTGTGGTTTTTGTGCTACTACTTTCATGTTCTTTTCATTATATAAATGATTTTGAACATTCCTTCGGTTCTATTCTTTTTGGAATTTCTTAGTTTGCTTATTGTTAGTTGGAATAATTTTATGTGAACAAATACCTTAAGGAATTCATCATGCGCTCCCCAAACCGATACTAACTAAATCTGGAACTTACGGAGTGCTTCCTTACATGTATACGACAGTTATTCACCTTTCTAGGTTTCCTATCTCAATTCCTCTTACTTGCATGCGGTTGTCTTGTCTTTGGCATTGATATTACGATATCACACATATTGCAGCAGTATTGAGGTTTGATGTATCCTGCAACAGTTGATAACTGGTGTTTGGCATGTGATTATTTTGTTTGATGTAGAAGACAGGTCTTTTGGATATCAAAGCAAATACTGCAGCTGGTAATGATAAGATGCCATTGACAACTGGCTCTTGAGACAAATTTATTGGTTTTGAAGGGAAGACATCATTGCTCAAGGAATTCGGTGGATTCAAGATGTAAGGACTGAACTAGTTATAGAGAATCATAGCTCTACTTGGAGATTTGATTTTTTTGTTACATTTTTCTAATTACAGATTCCTTTCAGGCTCTCTGGCCTGGTGACACATCTTTTATATCAGTAGGAAATATTCAAAGCAAACTTGATGATGCTGAAGCAGACCTGAAATCTTTTCAGGGTGGAAAGTAATCTGGTGGCCACATGGCCTCAAAGTTAGTGTCCTTTTGAGGAACAACTTGAACCTGCTCGGAGAGCAAGTGATGTAAGAAAATGCTCTTAGGTAAGTTATTCTTCTCTTTAAAGACCTGCCTCTAATCTTAGGTATTCTTTGCTAATTTTATTTCTTCAAGATGGCTTTTTTCTGGTTTGGCAGTATACCTTTTGTTTCTTTTAACTTGTTTTGGAGTTACTATTTCCCTACTTGACTATGCAATATTTGATAATTTTTTGTATGCAAATTCATGCCTTAGGCTTAAGTGGTCAAGATTTTCACCACATATCATTAATGCTTCTTCAATGAAGCAAGCTGAAGCTCAAGTTCTGTTTCCAGTTCGGTCAAGAACCTCTTATGCTCACCTGATGAAGAGAAACTAATTCTTAATATTTTGATATATCATTGACAATTTAGTATAGTTATTAGAAGTTATTTGTCAAACCATGATCTTTGGCCGAAAGAATGTAGATACCAGCACAAGCAAATTCAATTGAACTGAAATTCTATGTCATGAAAATGTCCTCATGTAAACCATCCTGAGAGCAGAATTTCTGCATGAATTCAGGAACTTTGAACTCTGTTCTTATGTCTTTTTTTGACTTATGATGATTTCTCTACTGTTGTGAAGATTTGCAGTCATTGTGCCATTGGAAAACCACTTGAGTAGACCTTAACTCAATAATTCTTTCCTTTCGTTAGAGGGTGCTCCAACTGCCTTGGTCAGCTTGATTGGGGCTAAGAAGTACATGCGGTGTGCCAAAGACATATTATTTCACTCAGGTTATGGCCTATATTGGGCAGACCTTAAACCTCTCAAATGATATCAAATGGCACTCCAAAAACCCAGCAAAGATTAAGACCAAGCTCACACAAAAACAAACAAATTTCAAGCATAAATAACTCCCAATTCAAGCACATTCAACTCCAAAATTAATCACAACTTCAATTAACTTCCAGCATATCAATAACCACCCATTAATCCTCATTCATCCAACACATTGAAAGGTAGGAAGATGATATTCAAGTTATAACACAAATTGAATACTTACTTGGTACAAGATTTTGCAAGAAAATAATCCTCAAGTCTAAAGGAAGAAAATCCACCAACTTGAAGTTGATTCAAGCTTAAAGAATCTTTGATGCAAGCTTAAAGGAAGATCCACCCACTTGTTTCAAAGCTCACCCACTTGAATCTCCACCACCAATTCTTTCTTGCAACAAGAATTGGATAAAGGAAAGAAATGGATACAAAGAACCAACAAGTTCTTTATCCCAAGCAAAAGCACAAAGCTTTAGGGTTTAATTTCCATATTCAAGTCTTCCTACAAAATGAGAAAAATAGCCTTTATATAGGCTTTACAAACCATGGTTAAAGTAACCAAACTTTGGTTTACTTTACACCATATGACAAGTTAGGAAAATAAAATAAAAGCCAAAGACATAGCAAGTAATTCACATATTTTCTAATTACATTACAAAATAAATCATAAATAAATATAAAAATGGAACAATCTTGGATGCAAACATTTTCCTTGATCAATTTGTCTTCGGTCCGAATTTTCGAGTCGAATATTCGAATTCAATCCAGAAAGTCGTTGGCATTCGAATTGTCGTTGGAAATCATCAGAAATTCAAAATCCTCAAGGAGAATGCATTTGAGGAGTTCTGGAAGCTGAAGCATGCCAAAATTGCTTGAAAAGACCAAAATTCCCAAAATGCGGCAGAATCCAGATGCCGCGGCACCATGCCGCGGCATGAAGTGCACAGTGCGCAAGTGCGCATGCGGGTGCGCGCGCAGGCAAGTGTGCGTGCGGAGCAGCCAAGCGCTGGCGTGCGGGAGCTGGGCATGCGTGCGTTGGGGCGCTGGGCGCGCGCGCAGGTGTGCGTGAGTGCACGCTTGCGTGCGCGGCAAGGCAGCGTGCGCGCACGCAAGTCAGGGGCGCAGCACTGTGACGCCAGGCAGGGGAAATCTTCGCGCAGCCCGTTTTCACTCGTTTCTTATCCGAATTGAGTTCCGTTTTTTTCCTTACCTTCGTATGAAGCCACTTGATGAATAAAGATGTCTTCGATTGCCAAAAATGATGTTTGTGATATTGGAGATACATTCGAATGCATGACTCAAACCAACGCTTTATTGTCTCATTTGACAAAACATTTTCGAAATTGACGTGCTTGGTTCGAGTCCTCCATTTCAAAAGCATGATTGGACTTCCTTGGATGTCTTGAACTGGATGACTGCTACTTGAATATAGATCAGGTTAGTTCACTTACTCAATCGCACTGTGTAGGGCAGGATTTGAGCTGAGTTGGCTCGAGCTTGTTTTTCAACTCCATTGCACCGTGAGGATATGTCCACTGTATCTGATTCGGACTCCGTTAGTACAGAACATTTGGACCTTACCCAGTAGTTTTGGATATGAAATTTGGATTAAGAATCCAAGTAGCATTCAAGGACGGTGTGATAAATTTCTAAAATTTATGGGTTTATGTGTAGATCCAACAGGGAGGGATAATCCTGGAAATGAAATAAATTCTTGTGACGAAGTTGAAGTGGAGATTGATAGACTTACAAAGAATAGTGAGGCAGTATGGGATCACCTAGCTCTGATGATGGGTTGTTGTCTAGTCAGTCTCCAGTGTCACATTGGTCAGGTGATGCTAGGGCATTGTTTGATGGGGCAACATAAGATAATTTTTTATGTCAAATTAGGAATTTGGATCATGGGACAGAATTCAATGTGGATGAAATTGGGCAGGATTGTATGCTGGGGCGACTTTGTGAAGTGGGTTCAAACGGGTTTAAACTGCTTACTGTGGAAGAGTTTGAGAGGAGTCTTGGCTTATCCCCCTTGGTTCAGCAAGTGATGCTGAGAAATATCGAAGTTGGGGGCAATCTGAGAGCTGGGCAATTCCTGGTTGTCAGGTTGTTGACTGGATTAACATCACTGAAATAGTCACGGCTATTTGTTTTCGTCCTGATGGAAAGGTGTGGTGAACATTTTCCTAAATTATTTCCTCAGAATGATAGGTCTTAGTGTCTGCAGTTAGACTGGATTTTAATATACAATCTATTTTCATGAAGGGTTTAGTTGTTTGCTCCACGACTGGCAATTGTCAACTTTATGATGTGTCAGGTACATGTTTATTGCCCAGTCTGTTCTCCTATAACAACTAATGTCTGGAGATTCAAATTATTTTTTTGCTCTTTTTTCCTTATTTGAATGTGAGAAACTTCAGCTTGTTGCCTGAAATTTTTGGCTTTATTCTTCTGAATTAATATTTTGTGCTTAATTTTGAGTAATTTATTGCGTTTATGAATTGAAATTTTCATCAAAACTGATCATGGAACCTCAGCCTTTACTTAAGGTACTTGTCTTTGATATGGACCTTTTTGAAGAGGAGGAATATGAAAGGATTCATAATCTCTGTGATTCTTATATCTAACTTGTGCTAAATAGACTTTGGAGCTGTTTCTGCTGTATGGAATCTTTTGATTCATGTCTGAGTTTTAATCTTAGTGGATTACCTGGATATATATTGTTTTATACTTGAAGCTGTGATCCTGTAACCTGGTTGTAATATAGTGGGTTTTTTATTTGCCGAAACTGCAATGACGGATGCATATTTGAAAGTTGATAGGTTAATTCATATTATGATGCAGGGGGTTGCTTTGGTGAACACTAGTCTTTTTGGCATGGATCAGATAACTACAACTGTATGCTCACAAAGATGTTACAGTAGAATCAAATGTTGCATTTTTACTGTATTTATGTTTCTGTTAACATGTTGATATAATATAATTATAGCCCTTCTCTGATTTGTTTATGTAGAAATAGCCCCATCTACCTGTCTGAACAGTGGGGTCATCCCCCATCCGAGTCTAGATGGGGATTGATTTAAAAAGGGAAATGTTTTGTGGGGGCTTTTAGAGATGATATATTAGAAAATGAGAATGAATGAGGAGAAATGGGGGAGTACTGGGGATGCTTCCTCATTATAGGTTAGTTGGGTGGTTGCCTACAATTGATGTCTAGTTGGTGCATTTAGCCTTTAGGCCTTATGCTAGCCTTTAGGCTTTTGTTGGAGTCAATTGTGTCCACCATTCTGTTCGAGTTCATAGCTGGAAACAAATTAATTTTTTTTTTCGCCCACTCTTTTAAGTTTCAGTACGACATTTTTCTATCCATCATTGATGTTTTGCTCTTGAAATGCAAACAAAATTAATTTTTCTTTGATAACTTTAAAATTGGTCCCCTAAAGTTTTAATCAACTGTTGCATTTCTGGCCGTATGTATAGAACTAAATTCGAAATTGGGCCCCAAATTCAGTTGTTACAACTACATCAAATGATTTAGTAACTTATGTTTTTATTTTCAATTAAAATCATTTAGCTGTTGTAATTATTTTTCTCGTTGCCAGTCATATGTATAGAACTAATTTCAAAATTGGGCCCAACATTCAGTTATTTCAACTACATCAAATGATTTTTCAAATTGGCTAAGACTCTTCGGTTGATTGCACCTTCTTTATGATATGACTTGTTACTTCATTAGTAGGCTCACGGTTCGACTTTGACCGTTATGGATTGGTACCAATATCGAGTCCTAAACATCATCTCAACTCTTTGGATTCACCTTTATTCTTAAAATAGATCGAGAGGATAATGGTGAGAGATGAATTGAAAACTAAACAATAATAATTTTGAAAATTTATGTGAAGAAAAATAGAGATGTGTTCTCCGATACTCATTCTCCTTAACCTGATTCTTCACTAGAGAGAATTTCTACAGCATCAACAAACATGTATTATTTTTAAATGGTTAAAGTAGTATTTTTAAATATAATATAAATCAAATTACGTTTAAGTTGGTGTAATTATATCAAATCTCTCTTATTTTCCTAAATTGCACTGCTTTGGGTATGGCAGAGTTAGTTTGTTGGTAATGAATGCAATTGGTGATTTTTTTTAATTTTTAAATTTATTTTCATAATTATCAACCCCTAAAATTAATATAAATCAAGTCTATAAATATAGTTAATAAAGTTTTTAGGTAAAATATTATTCAACTTCAATAAAAATATTATAAAGTCAATAAAGAGTATTTTCACATTTTCAACAACCATTGCATGCCAATTAACAAATTTAGCTAATTTAATTGAACAAGGGGTAGTAAAATATTGCTTTGAAATTTTAGAAAAGGGAAAATCAATAAAGCAAACTTTACGTAGGAAAATGGTGTGATTCTGCCACGAGATTTTGTGTAAAAGTATCATAAAAATTATTGGTCAAACGAATTATTCCGACCTAAGGTTTCCTTCCATGAAAAAGTTTTATTCCAAAACTTTTAAAAAGTTAAATGTTCACTTGTTAACCATAAATTTAATAGTCAATTATTAAATTTAAATGATCAAAATAGTATTTTTTGTCTTTTTAAATAAAAATTTAAAAAAATAAAATTAATTTTATTAAAATATATAATAATAATAATTTGATACTAAAATAATAATAATAAATTAATAAAAATTTTAAAAAATAAATAAAAATTTTACAAATAAAATAAAATTTAAAAAAACAAGTCACTATCGTTGGTAGCATTGTTTGCAATGACAGCGGCTGTTAACCTAACTAGGTGATTTCATTAGCGGTTGGATCCAACCGTTTCGATGGTAGAGGTGGTCAAATGTCAATCATCTCTACCATCTAGAATAGCTAGAAACGATCAGTTTCAAATTTATCGACTATTTTTTATCTTTTTCGATGACAAATACGGTCAGATTTAATAGTCTCTATTAAATCTTTAACGGTTAGATCTGATCATTTTCACCATCAATGGAACTAGATGATTATTTACAGTCTTCTGATTACATTAATGGCGACCACTGTTATTGACGACTATAGTCACTTTATTTATTTTTATATTTTTAAAAAATTTTAATTAATTTTTTAAAATTGTTAATATTATTTTATATTAAATTTTATTTTACTATTAATATTATTTTTTTTATAAAGAATATTTAATCTTTTTTTAAATAAAATGTTAAAAAAACTTAAAAAAAAAAAGATAAACATTTGGTTTTTTAAAATCTCTTAAATGAGATTTTCCCATTTAAAGAAACTTAGATGAAAAATAGTCCTTTGGCCATAATTATTTATAAGAACTAAATATTCATAAAACCATATTTATTAACAAATGATTTCGTCTATATTTTTAAACCCGCGTGAGATGAATTGACCAAAATTTGTTATCTCAATTTTAATAAAATAAAGGCCAAAGGACATAATCCCACCCATAGTTTGAGGCAGGGACAAAGTCCCACCCGCCAAGTTTGAAAAGCCCAGATTCCCACCCTTCATCCAATTTCCATCCAATTTCATTAACCTATTTTATGAAATGACAAAAATACCCTTATTAATAAAAATTTATAATAAAAATATAAATTAATATTAAAATATATTAAAATTATAAAAAAATATTTAAATTAAAAAAATTAAAAACCAGCCACCGCCGCCGGCAAGGCGGCGGTGGCTACAGTAAATAGCACCAGGTGGTCGTTCCGGCCACCTGGTTCCAAGGGAGGCCAGATCTGGCCTCCCTAATCGACGGAGGTGGTCAGATCTAGCCGCCTACTCTTTTGGTGGAGGCGGCTAGATCTGCCCACCTCCGCCCAAAACCTTGGCCGGAAACTGTCATTGGGGCCAAAGCCGGCCATCTCCGGCCGTTTCTGGCCTTTTTTTCTGGCGGAGGTGGCCAGATCTGGCGCCTCCGCTAAAAGAGGAGGAGGCCAGATCTGGTCGCCTCCGTCGATTCGGGAGGCCAGATCTGGCCTCCCTTGAAACCAGATGGCCAGAACCTGGTGCTATATACTGTGGCCACCGCTGCCGGCATGGCGGCGGTGGCTGGTTTTTAATTTTTTTAATTTAAATATTTTTTATAATTTTATAAAAATTTTTAAATTTTTTTATAATTTAATATAGTTAAATATTATTTTATAATATTTTTAATTTTAATTTTAAAATGACAAAATTACCCCTAAACTTTCTGTTGACTATTAGATTTAACAGTCAAGGGTGAGAATCTGGGCTTTCTAAACTTGGCGGGTGGGACTTGTCTCCGCCTCAAACTATGGGTGGGAAAATGTCCTTTGGCCTAAAATAAAACCATGCAAGAGCAGCCAACCAACCGGCAAAGGCTGGATGCGCAGCCGAGGACAGATGTCACATCATATACAATACACTTGTTGCCAGCTTCTCGTGCGGTGACAATTGAAGACAACTCTGCAAAGAGCCTAAGCCGCGGAGAGTGTCATTACTTGCAATGTCAACATCAAGCCAAAACTAAATTAAAAAATGGTCCACACTACTAAAAGTTTTAATTATGGGTTTCTTGTCCCACCATGTTCAAGTTTTCCAGTCAGTTCATGGCCAAAAGAATCAAACTATTCCTTTCAACTTTCTAAAGTAATATTTCACAGATTTATATTTGATTTTTTTTTTTAATTTTATAAAATAAGATTTTATCCTTTTAAAAAACCTTTAATGGTCAAATTTGGTCAGTCAGTCTGCTATTTACTTTCCTCATGTGGAAGGAAGGAGAATGGGGATCTGGGTTTTTAGTTTAGAAATGTTTTGGGAGGTAAAAGTGTTATTTAAGTTTCATGAACATGAAAAAAATTAAAATATATATTTGGTTTTTTTTTTTTTTATCGTGTAGCTTAACATGTCTCATTTTTTTATTGGACCATAAATGGGGCTGTCGAGCTCATAATTGTAATTGTCGCCACAATTAAATGGGCGGCTTGGCTTTTCCAAAGGCATAGACCCAAAATTAAGTTTCAGGGGACTGGACCATCTGCTGGCCATTATTTTAAGGCCCAACGATTTATTGTCTCCCAACTTCATTGATTGATAAAATTTTACTCTTTAATTTTTTAAAATTTAAATACTGATTTTTTATTTTTTTATTCAATTTCATTAATATTTTTAATAAAATAATTAAAATAATTTTATATAAAAAAAAAAGTAAAATTTAAATTTAAAATTTTTTAAAAAATATTTAATTTTTAAAAAGCCCTAAAAACATGAATTCATGTAGGTAAAAAGATAAATATTTACCATTCTTTTTTCATTTTAAATGGGTATGTTGTCGTATTTTTAGAAATATATGGGGGAAGAAATCTGTGATTTTGACACTGCAAATGAATTTCCAAAAATTTAGCAAGACCGTCAAATTTCCTTAATTGACAAGATAAATTCGAATCTGGAGTAAACACAATACTTAAAATAATGGAGGTTTTAGGATATTTTCAACAGCAATTTCAAGGGTGTAAGTGTCAAATTTAGAAGATAAATGAAAAATGAAATTTAACGAAAGCAAAGTTTTATTTGGAAGGACAAGTGTAAGATTTTAGATTATAGGAGGCATGAGATATTTTCCCACACATTTTCTTGGGTATATGATAAAAATTAAAATTAAACATGGAATTAGAAAAGTAATTTCAAACGTTTAAAGCTCACAAGAGTTTATGACCTTTAAGTTGGCAGGTATAAAACTTCAAAGTTTGGAGGTAAATAAAATGTTGATATGTTTAGCATTTTAAAAACAATATTAATTAGTGTTAATTCTTAGGGTATGTTTTTTCAAAGATAATAAAAGATAATTCTAATAATTTATTTTTTTATTACTCATATTGTAATTTTTTATTATTATATTGATGTGATTGATAATATAAATAACTCATAAAATATTATTATGAATCAACACACCCTTAGGAATTTTTTTTAAAGTTATATCAAATTATTTTCTAAAAGATTTCAAAATAATTAATATTTATAGTTCAAATTTGAAACCTTTGGGGGGTAAAAGAATTTTACCGTTCCCAGGGAGCTGAATTTGGTTGGGTTTTTTTTTCATAAGAGTAAGGGTTTAAAACCAATAAAAAATTACTCTAACATTAAATTTGTGACTTTATTTTGTTAGAATATAATTGAAATATTATGTTTATCCGAAGTTTAGGGTTCTAGTGTGGTTGGTGGCCCAGGTCAGGCACTAATGGCGTAGTTAGACAGGCTCCTCTAGCACCATTGAAACTAATCAATCCGGTATTATTTTTGCTGCCGGGAACCATTATTAAAAATTTAGTTCCATTGCGGAGTATAAATCTTAGTATTTACCAGATTAAGGAATAGAAGCACGATAGAGACATAGAATTATGTCAGAACTCTCTAGTGGCATTATTTGCTATGATTTAGGAGCACATAAACATAATGCCCTTGCTCCGACAAATTGTTAAATCTGTATTACGGTATATGTGGTTCTGCATGCAGTGGAAGGGCAGATAGCAAGAAGAGTTGTTGAGAAACGTGTGTGGTGTAAGAGAGTAGAGTAAAATTGTGAGAATATAAATAGCTTTGTGTTTTTATCTGTTATCTACCCTTTCCTTCGGAGATTTGCAGCCAAACCTCCATTCTTAATTATGAAGTCACCATGGCGCTTATTTAGAAACTCTAACTAGATATAGCAAGGAAAAGATTCTTAATGAGTCCGATTATGTGGTAACCGTTAGAAGCATCAACCACAGGATCCTGTTCTCTGCCTGTCTAATAAATTCTTTCATTATCTCTCTTGTGATATTCTCCTGAAAAATGGGAAGGGCTCCTTGCTGTTCTAAAGTTGGGTTGCATAGAGGTCCATGGACTCAAAGAGAAGACAGTTTGCTTACCAAATATATTCAAGCACATGGTGAAGGCCTCTGGAGATCCTTGCCTAAAAAAGCTGGTAATCTCTCGCTAGTACTATTTTTTTGTTCCTTTTTGATTGTTTGGGTCACACTTGGGTGGGAATTTTTTTCTCGTTGATGTTACATTATTGGAGCTCATATTATAATATATGGATTTCTTCGTGTATACAGGGCTTCTTAGGTGTGGAAAGAGTTGTAGATTAAGATGGATGAACTATCTGAGGCCAGATATCAAGAGAGGGAACATAACCCCTGATGAGGAGGATCTTATTGTCAGATTGCATGCGCTACTTGGAAATAGATGGTCTCTCATTGCAGGAAGGCTTCCAGGTCGAACCGATAACGAGATAAAGAATTACTGGAACACCCATGTCAGCAAAAAACTTAGAAACCAAGGAACCGACCCAAACACCCATAGGAAATTATCAGATAAGCCACTGACTCAAGAAGCAAGGAAGAGAAGAAATAGCAAAAATTATAATAAAATGGCGGTGACCAAACCTTCGGTGGAGCCACGAAAGCACACCGTTCATCTCCCAAAGCCTATCAAGGTTACTTCTTCCGTACTGCCAATAAATGAAAGTTTTAAGTTCAATAATTTATTAAGTACTGCCCCAACTGGCCATGGACATTTGGGTACAGAAGTTCCTGGCTATGCTTTCAAAAATAGTGATAATGGAGCTGGATTTTTTGAGGACGATTGTGATGACGACATCGTTAACGGAAGTGATGTTGGGTACCTAACTTCTCAGTTATTCACCGGCGAAAACACGTTAGACAAGCTTTACGAAGAATATCTACAGATTTTGAAGAATAAAGATGACCAAGTTCAGCTCGATTCACTTGCTGAATCCTTCCTACTTTGAATGTGGAAGGAATTAAATCCTATTAGCTTTGCACGTGTTTACCTTCTAGTTCTAGCCAATATTAGGCAGCGAGAAATGATCACATGCATTGAATCTGATTAAAATAAAACGTATTTTATAACAGTGATTCTGATTGTGACATATGTGGGTGAGAATTTATATGGCTACGTTTGGCTTTGTATGGAAAATTATATCTTATTGAGCTGACTTGCATGGCACAGATAATGCTCAAAATATCAACAATTAAAGGCCAAATGACAATTTCCCACCCATAGTTTGAGGCGAGAACAGAGTCCCACTCGCTGAAATTGAAAAACCCGGTCTTCCACCCGTCAACTATTTTTAATATTAAAAATAATAAATATACAGTAATAATCAGAGGTATTTTTGTCTTTTTAATATTAAAATTTTATAAATTAATAAATAAATTTTATTTAAATATAAAATTTAAAAAAAATTAAAATATATATTTAAAAAATTTTAAATTTTAAATTTTAAAAACCTGAAGCAGCCACCGTCGCCGGTGGTGGTGGCCGCCCATAATTGAACCAGGTGGCTATTTCCGACCACCTGGTTCCAGGGGAGGCCATATCTGGCCTCCCTGTTCGGTGGAGGCGGCTAGATCTGGCAGTCTCTGCCTGAAATAAAGGCTGGAAACGGCCAGTGGGGCCAAGGTCGGCTCTTTATGACCGTTTTCGACCTTTATTTCAGGCGGAAGCGATCAGATCTGGTCGCCTCCTCCAAAACTGGAGGCGGCCGATTTGGCTGCCTCCACCGAACGGGGAGGCCAGATCTGGCCTCCTTTGGAACCAGGTGGCCGGAAATGGCCACCTGGTTCTATTATGGGCAGCCACCGTCACCTGTGTCGGCGGCGGTGGCTGCTGTCCTTTTTGAATTTTAAATTTTTTTAATTTTTTTAAATTTTTTTATATTTAAAAATTATTTTATATTTTTATTATAAATTTTTAATTTTTAAAAGGGTAATTTAATAATTTTAATAAAAAAATAATAAAAAATTAGGTGATGGGTGGGAAAACAGACTTTTAAACTTAAGGGGGGGGGGGACTTTATCCCCGCCTCAAACTATGGGTGGGAAAATGTCATTTGGCCACAATTAAAATAGGCAAATAACTATTCCCACCCATAGTTTGAGGCGGGGACCAATTCTCACCCTCTAACTTTTAAAAGCCCATATTCTCACCCTTCATCCAATTTTCATCCAATTTTATTAACTCATTTAATGAAATAACAAAAATACTCTTATTAATAAAAAAATTATAATAAAAAATAAAATAATATTAAATATATACAAAAATATATTAAAATTTTTATAAAATTTTTAAAAATATTTAAATTTTTATAAAATTTTTAAAAATATTTAAATTTTATAAAATAAAAACTAGCCACCGCCACCGTGCCGACGGCGGTGGCCATAGCAAATAGCACCAGGTGGTCGGAACAACCACCTGGTTCTAAGGGAGGCCAGATCTGGCCTCCCGAATCGACAAAGCCAACCAAATCTGGTCGCCTTCTATTTTAGCGGAGGTGGCTAGATCTGGCCACCTCCACCCAAAACCATGGTCGGAAATGGCTGATGGGGCCAAAACCGGCCATCTCTGACCCTTTCTTTGAAGAGGGCTGCCAGATCTGACCGCTTCCGTCAAAATAAAAAGTTGCGCTCCGTCTAATCGGGAGGTCAAATCTGGCTTTTCTTGGAATCAAGTGGTCAAAACGACCACTTGGTGCTATTTGCTACGGCCACCGCTGCCGGCACAACGACGGTGACTGGTTTTTATTTTTTAAAATTTAAATATTTTTTTATAATTTTTTTTAAATTTTAGTATATTTAACTATTATTTTATAATTTTATAAATTTTAATTCTAAAATAATAAAATTGCCATTTGATTTATTGTTGACGGTTAGATTTAACAGTCAAGGGTGGGATTGAGTTTTTTAAACTTGGCGGATGGGAATTTGACTTGGGAACAAACTCTGGGCGGGAACATGTCCTTTGGCCATTAAAATTATACTTTCACGGGCCAAAGGACATGTTCCCACCCATAGTTTGAGACGGGGACAAAGTCCCACCCGTTAAGTTTAGAAAATCTGAAATTTCACCTATTGACTGTTAAATCTAACAGTTGACAGTGAGTCAAGGGGTAAATTTATCATTTTAGAGTTAAATTATAAAATATAAAATAATATTTAAATATATAAAAATACATTAAAATTTATAAAAAAATTTAAAAAATTTTATAAAATTATAAAAATATTTTAGATTTAAAAAAATAAAAATGCGATTCAGCTGCTTGGTAGTATAGCTGATAAAATAGAACAGTGGCTGTTCGACCACCTGTGGCTCCGGGAGCAGATCTGGCCTTGAATTAGGCGGAGCCACCTAGATGTCTTTTGGAGAAAGCGGCGGTCACGGCCTCCTCACGGGTAAAAAAGTGGCTGTATTTGCCGGATGGTGGTTTTGGCTAGCGGCCGTTCGACCAAGGTTTGGTGAGGAGGTGGCGGATCGGCCTTCATAAAGTCGATTCGGAGAACCAGTCGACTTTGCCTTGGAAGCCGGTGTAGAGCGATACACCTAGTGCCATTTCTTTGCTTGGCCGCCCGGTGGTGACTTTTATTTTAAAATTTAAATATTTTTTATAATTTTATAAGTTTTTTAAAATTTTTAATATATTTAAATATTATTTTATATTTTTATTATAAATTTTTATTAATAAGGGTATTTTTGTCATTTCATCAAATGCGTTAAAGAAATTGGATGGAAATTGGATGAAGGGTGGGAATCTGGGTTTTTAAAAATGAGCGGTGGGACTTTGTCCTGGCCTCAAACTATGGGTGGGAACATGGTCTTTGGCCTACTTTCGACTGAACAATTATTGTCTTGCTCTGAAACAGTGATTCTGACTCTGACACATGTGGGTGGCAATGTGTAAGGTTCTGTTTGGCCTTAGATGGAAAATTATATGACTGTGATTAATGGTAAATTATTATCCAAAAAAAGTTTTAAAAATTGAATGTCGCTTGAGAGAGGTATTTTTATTTTTTAAAATTAAAATTAAAAAATAAATTTTATAAAAAAAATAAATTAATAATAAAAATTTAAAAAATTAATAAAAAATTTAAAAAATAAAATAAATGTTTAAAAATAAATTTCTACTATCGTCGATAGCGATAGTCGTCTTTAATCTTACTAAATAGTCGAAAACAGTCATCTGGTTTTATTAGTCGTAACAATTTAGTCATTAAAAATCTAATTAAGACGATTAGATTTGACCGTTTTGGCCATAAGAAAAGTCTAAAATGGTCAAAATCAAACTATTTTAGTCATTTTCTACTTTCTCTAATAGTGGAAATGATTAGATTCGATCGTCTTCATCATCGTGACGATCATATCTGACTGTCAATAAAATCAGATAATTATTTTCGACCACTTAGTGAGATTAAAGGTAGCCATCGCCATTGACGATACTATTAATAAGAATGACTATTTTTTAAATATTTATTTTATTTTTTAAATTTATTTATATTAAATTTTATTTTAATATTAATATTATTAAATTTTATAAAATATATGTTAATTATTTTATAGTAAAATAATGAATCTTAACATTTTAATTTTGTGGATGATAATTGGTCATTAAATGAAATCTTGGATGACAAAACGTCGTTCACCCTTGTCAAACTGACATCGCATGGCACATGATCAAAATATCAGCCAATAAAATAATACTTTAATTAAAGATTTTTACTTAAAATTACATTTAAATACAAAAACATCCCTTGAGCGCTTGCTTTGGTTGACGAAAACTCGACTTGAATGACGCAAATTGGCAGGGACCAGAGATGGAATTCTATTCAAGTTTCCCCTTTACGTTCCACTCCAACAGTCGCGGTTGATGTCTTGGACTCATCGTACAGGCCCACTGTTCACAAGAGTCATCGCAAATTGAACAAGACCATATATAATATGATATTATGAGAGGTAAAACGACTTATTCTCACCCATAGTTTGAGGAGACGATTGGTCCCACCCTCCAGGTTTTAAAAATCTAATTTTTACTTTTGAAACTATTTTTTGTAATTTTTATAATAAAATAACTAAAATATTATTTTAAAAAATAAAAATTTATAATAAAAATATAAAATAATTTTTAAATATAAATAATTTCAAAAAATATTATAAAAATTTTAAAAAGTAAAACAACCACCGCTGTCGTTGCCCTTAGCGGTGGTTATTTTCGACCATCTAGTTCTAAAAGATATCAAATCTGACCTCTTTGTTTTGTGGAGACAACTAATTTGGTCGTCTCTGTAAAAAATAAAAGTTGAAACCAGTCAATAACACCAAGACCGACTCTTTTCGACTGTTTTTTACTGTTTCTTCTGGCGAAGATGATTAGATTTGACCACTTCCATCAAAACTGGCCGCCTCTACCAAATAGGAAGACCAGATCTAGTCTCTCCTGTAACTAGATGACCGGAAATGACCACTTGGCTTCATTAGTAGTGGCCACCACCATCGAACTACTTTATTTTTCAAAAAATTTTTAATATATTTTTTAATTTTTTAAAATTTTATATTCATATAAAATTTATTTTATTATTTTATAAAATTTTAATCTTAAAATGACAAAACTACCCCTAAAGTGTTATTGTTTACTATTATATTTAATATTAAATTTGATTCAATGATGAAAAACTAAAATTTTGAAACTTGAAATATAAGATTCTATCCTCGTCTCAAACTATGGGTGGAAATAAGTTCTTTGGCCTATCATGAGATCATTCTCTTTACACGGCCAAAAACTTTTTATGCAGGATTAGATTTAAATAAACTCGTTTAAAATCTGTTACAAATTTTCTTGGCCATTATGTATAATTGTGTCATTGAATGTGAGTCACGTACCTCTGTCCTCATTGGCTGCCTCCTTTGTAGTCGATAATTGTACTACTGCCCATTGGTACATCAAATGGAGCTACAATATCTTGCTATTCTTGGTCATGTAATTTCATAGGTAATTAATTAATTAATTAACTAATTAATATGACCACTAGGATTATAAAATTAAATGAAAGATAATAATAATAATGCTATGGAACAAAGTATAGACTCGTATATATAAATTATAGAGTAATTAAGTTCATAATTAATCTGAAATGTCAGATTAGTAGATGAATAATGCAAGAAGTAGCCGGCATATGAACAAGAATATGGTAACTTATGAAATAGCGGGCTAGATGGGCTTTTCAATCCATGATGAACAAAAATTTGGCTTTGGGCTTCCCACCTCATAACCGAAATAAATAAGAGAGGGGTTTCTAAATCGCCATTGAAATTGGAAATAAATATAAAATCTACGGAAAAAAAAATCATTGTAGATATTGCATGCGGATCTCATAGTCTTCCGTAATGCAGGAGCGAATGGGAACAGCAATAGCGCCATGGAAGCAGAGACTGGTACACGCTATGGAGTCCAATTCCCACCTCAAGAACTCGTCCTTCTTTCAGCTCGTACGTTCATCATTTTCTTCTTTTTTTTTTTTTTTTGTCTTTTATGTTCATAGTTGAGATAGTGCTGGTTTGGGTTTCAGGCAACGATTGGATTAAATGGGAGACCTTCGAATCGCACCGTCGTTTTCAGGTATTCTCTCAATTGAATCGAATTCGTTTGAAACATAAATGGAATTGAGGCCGTAAGAGCTTGTTCGGTTTTCAGAGGATTTCAAGAAAACACTGACAAAATTCAAATCAACGCTGATATACGTACTCGCAAGGTTCTGTAATTCTGGTTTCGTTTTATTTCATTTGTTGTATCTTTATTGCAGTCTCTTGTTCGTGCTGAGTTTTTGGGTTAAAATCTGCAGATTGAAGAGCTTAAGCATTGTCCATTTGCCGAGGTAATTGATGTTTGAGGAATTCATATCGGATTGTTTAATATAATGAATTCAAAGCTTGAAAGTTGCTCAATTATATTTCGTTATTTTAAATGGATTTATAATGTTTCAGATTTGTTGGTACTTTACTGACTCTTGGGAGCAATTTCGGATCAATGGAAGAATTGATGTTATTGATGGCTTGGGTCCTGATCCTTTCAAATTACAGGTGATACGGGATGCTGTCTCCTAATTTTAAATGCATACTAGCGCCAGTCATATTGTTGCTCGATTTTGCAGCTTGATGCTGTATTTTTTGATGACTTAGATGGGCCAGTTGGTGTTTGACATATTAATTTCCTTTAGGTATATGGTAGTTTTCCCTTGAAACTCATAACTGACTACGTGCAAAGAAGATTAAAATAAAATTAAAAAAAAAAAAAAAAAAGAGATTCCATTATTGAATTGGCCTTCTATATCAGAACTCAAATTGTGTTGAAGTTTAAAACATTTAGGGCAGGAAGTTCATCCCAACGGGTAGTTGAACCTTTTGTTTTAAGCAAGTGGAGGACATTGATATCCAAATTCATTCAACTATTGGATTTGTGGCAAGCCTAACTTTATGAGTGATGGACTATTTGATGATTTTTCATAATGTTGCTCGTTGTAGAAGTTCAGGTTGTATTTCACCTGCAGCAGCTGGGGCTCTTATGCTTCTTCTTGAGATGCTAAATCTCAATTTGAAATATTCAAAACCTTTGTAGTCAGCTTAGGATGGGGTGCTTAATTTATTTTTCCTGTTAATTACCTGTAACGTAGATAATAGTTGCTTGCACCTGAAGCTGCCTGCATGGTGGCTGATATGTAGAAACTATAGTAATTTAGTCCTTTTGTGTGTCTGTGTATTTATGTTTGCTCTGCTTGAATATATCTACATTATCAATATGCAAAATAGCTTATGGTGAGGTTTCTTGTGAAAGCTGAAACCTGCGAACAGATCGTGACTTCTAGTTGGTGTTTTTTTTTTAAATGGACACCCTGCTGTTGTATATTAATGAAAATTATTTCCATAATAGATTATTCTGTTAGACGCATTACCTAATAGATTTTGCTATCATGGCTTAACAACAATCTATCTCTCTTTTTTCAATAGCAATCTTTTGTATTTTGTTTCAATTTTTTTAATATAATGATGCAGATAAGAGAGAAATCTTGGTTTGCCAGTTCAATGAAATCAAGATTGCAATACTTAGGCCCTAATCCGGGCTTTCCCTGTCTAGAGCAACAACACCTGGAGTTTTCTCTAGATCCTTCTACTGGCCCGGTTGATGCATTTTGCCTGCTGGTTCTGGATCCAGATCAGGTTAAAAAAAGTCATCCTGGAAAGGAAAAAAAAGGACTAGTAATTTCTGACATTTTTTTTTTTCTTACTCTCCTTAGCTTTAACACTTTGCATCTTAAATGACAGGTTGATTACTTGAATCTGAAGAGTAACCAGAGGCTAATGTTTACATCAAGACTAAGTGACAATGGAGAGAAATGCTGGACTTCAGAGAGTGTTAACCCATAATCTTGATTTTGTACTGCAAAGAGAAATATGAGAAAATTTGTTTCCTTCTTGACCTTGAATCTTTTAACGAATTATTAGGGATTGATTTGAAAAAACAAAAACATCCATTCATGTTTGCCTCACAACTAAAGATTCTTTCCTTTTACTTGTTAAAATATGGGAGTGTTAAAGATTTATGTGATTTTCTCCAATAAACTATTTCTAAAAACAGTCAAAAGTCTTACGTACCTGATTGATCTGAAGTCCTGAGAATAAATGTTGTGAATGTATGTAAACCTTCCATATAAAGCATCTTGCTCAAGTGAGTATCCATTACAATGTGTTATGGAAGTGGAGAATGAAGGAGATGTGTAAGGGAAAGTGAGTTACTTTCACAACTGAGGTGTTATGGAATACTCATTTGAGCAAGAGGCCTTTCCATGGAAAGGATAAGAAAATTCGGCCATGACTCTCAGGAAAGAAAACGACTAATCTTATATTCTTTTCATATGTGTCTCATCTACCACTACTCACAACGTTCTCTGAGAGTTGGTTGTACCAGCCTTGCCAATTTTAACTATTAGTTGAAAATATTCCCTTCTGTGGTGTACCCATATATTTGGGCTGTTAGCTGAGAATCACGTAGTAGTTATGAAACAACATTGCCTACTTTTGTTTGCATTTTACACCTAAACTCTGAAAGAAAGATTTCTTGTGGAGTATTTTAGAAGCTATTATGTTATGGAGACATTATTCGGTAATTATATTTTCAATATTTAATCTTTATGATTAAATTATTGTTTTAGAGATTAATCAGTATTAGAATATGATTGATCTCTAACAAGAAGCATTGTACTTCTCAAGTTAATTGTACTACACTATTAAGTACTGCATAATGTTATTACTTGGTATTCGAATTTTCTATTTAAGGATGCGTGTGTTGCATTGTGTATATATAATTTCAACCTGATGTTAGAATCCACATGGAAGACTATATATGGAAAAGTTTTCAGAGAGTTAAATAGTTCTGTTGTTTAGTATCTACCCCATGTTTTTGATAAAGTTTCGCACAATCTCTTCCATCCAATTTTTTCTCTAGTCCATGTGATGCTTGGAGTGTGTCTAAGAGGGCCTATCCGCCCTTCAAAGGTGGTTTCTGTTCTGTTATTGACTTTCTGACTTGCTGCAGACGAGGTATGTTGTTCTAAGTACCCTATATTACGTTTTAAATTTGAGTGTATCATTACCGTCATAATCATAACCATAATCACGCACTAACTAGAAATTAACTCGTCTGTGAATAATGGATAAATGTGGACTTCCAATAGAATATTTGGACTGAGGGCCAAGTTCAGGCAACTTTGAAAGCCATGCATCTTTGGTACCTGCGTTTAGGCAATTTCTTGTTTATTGGGTTTTGTTGACCCAGTAACCTTACTAGCACGGTAAGGTAATTTTCTCATACCAAATATTCCATTGCACTTCGTAGGTATGCCTCTCAAAAGTTTTGTGCTACTTTGTGCGTTGGTGTAAGTTAAGACTGGACACGGTTGCTCTCATCATCAGTGACGCCTAGGGCTAAGTGGGATTCGAATTTTGTCTTGTTTGTCTCTTTCACTGCTATTCATAATGACTCATAATCCACTGAAACTACCGCAATTTGCTGAAAAATACAACTGCCTATTCTACTGCCAACCTTGCAGCCTCGTCTGTCCAAATGTAGCTACCACCAACAATAGTTCAAATTTAGTCCTCTGAAACTAAGCATCTAAAAATAAATGACCCAGAATGTTTTTACCCTTAGAAAACTGCATGTGGTTCTATATATTGTGATTGAATTGTTTGTTTTTTTTTTATTTTTATGTTTTTGGACTGTTATGGCCAATAATGACCATTTTGACTCTCTCCCTGTAGGTAACTGTTTCAAATTTCTCATCGATTTTTACTTGAATAACTTTGTCAGTTTTTCAATTCGTTATTTACAGTAGAAATCACATCAGACATATTATACAAATCTAAAATCAGTAAAATGGAAAGATGGTTAACAGTTTTATTAATTACCCAATCAATGCTTCTTTACACCCACAATTTCATGGTCTCAAAGAAATGAACCATAGATTTTACACTTGCATTGCACAATTTTAATTTGTTATGAATTCTAACATTTGGGCAAGTCTGCAGGCGGATGAGGCAGTGTCTCCAGCTCTCCTTTCCCATTTTTCACTATTAATGCCGTAGCTAAACCCCACGACTGGTGTATATCAATATGACAATGCATAAACCAAACCCCTGCACATAAAGAAACTAAATAGTTATATTTAAGAAGTTCATACACACATAAATTACTTATAATTATCCAGAAAACAATACTAATTTAACAACTAAAGAAAAAGAGAGAGAGAGAGAAATTACCTGGATTGTCTGCAGTGAAGCGAACGGCAGCCCACCCACCAACGGGAACTCCAATTGTGTTCATATAAGGGGGATCCACCAGATTGAAATTGACAACTTGTGGATTATAGTTGCCGCTACCATAGCCTACAACATAAAAGCTGTAGCCATGAAGATGAATGGGATGGTTCTCAGTAGAGACGGTTCCAGTATCTTGCAAGATGATTTGCACTCTAGTTCCATATTCGAGGATCTTGGTCCTAGTCCCATTCATTGATTGCGTGTCATTGGGGATATTATTTGGAGCCCCATTGACAAAGTCATAGAATTTAAGGGGCGCATCAGGGAAGTCTTCCGTGAAATGACCATCAATTTTCTTGTAAAAAGCTTCCAAAACTGACATACTAGGCTTAATGAAACTGTTGTTGTTCATTGAAGCTGCCATAACCCCATTATTAATACCTTGGCAATTTTGTTGGGGTGTTTTGGAGTGGCACTTTTGGACGTTTAATCCAATGGTGACAAAAAGGTTACTGTCGATTTCTTTTGGAACTGGAACGGGATTTAGGCTTCTTAGTCCATCCATGACAGTCTTAACAGCAAGATTATCATTAAAGTTTGGCAGTTTAGCTGGAAACGATAAACTATTTGGCAAGGTTCCTAAGTATTGGAAGTAAGAAATTGCTGATATATTTTGAAATGAGATGTTTGGTGCAGACATGTAGGGTCCCATAGCCATAGAATATTTTGCTATTGGTTGATCAGCAGTGACGAGAACGTTCATGGTCTGTCCTGGTCCAAGCATGACTCGGTCTGTAACGAATGGCTTTGTGTACTCAGCATCAGCTTCCACAATCGTTAATTTGTGATTAGCTATGGCGAAAAAATTCTCCGTGTTCAAGCCTGCGTTTATTAGCCTTAACAGATACGTCTTCCCAGGGACAACATCAATCTTATAAACATCTGAAATTATGATTACATTTATTAAATAACCTCAAAGTCAAAGAGAAATAATATTAAAAACTTGCTTATATTATATACCATTGGCAGAGCAATTATAGTTGGGACCAGGGTGGCCGTTGATGGTATACGCATTAGCCGGTGGCGGAGCTCCTCCGCTAGCTATAACTTGCCGCTCAAGTTGTACTGCGTCCTGCAGCCAATACTCACCTGACAGTGATACATTTCAAAATAAAAGAATTTGGAATAAAATTCAATTTACATGCATTAGTTTAATTAATGATTACGCAGCTTTACCAAGGATTATAATATGCTCTTCATAAGGGTATTTGAAAGGGTAAGGGACCCCAGTCTTGGGATACACAATCAGAGCACCATAAACGGTGGCCCGAAGCCAAGAAACATGAGCATGCCAAAAAAAGGTCCCCTTTTGCTGAACCAATGTGAACTCATATATGAAAGTCTGTCCTGGTTGAATAGGGCACTGGGTAATGTAAGATGGTCCATCGAACCAGCATGAGAGTCTTTGCCTCACCCCATGCCTGCAATATATATATACGCACACACACACGGCTGACAACAAATTTAAGACCATTAATGGCTTTTAACAATGGATGAAATTTTTAATAGCTTACCAGTGAATTGTAGCATTGTGAGGTGATTGATTGGTAACTTTGACAATCACTCTATCATCTTCTTGTGCATAAACTACGGGGCCCGGGAACATGTTATTGACTGCGACGACGTCTTTGGAGTTACACAGTTTAGTGATTCTCATAGTTTGTATCTGATTGACATGATCAAAACTTTGTCGTCATTAGAAAAAGAAGTTGAAACGTTTTGGGTGAATATCTAATAATAAGCATATCAAACTATGTACAAATATGAAGAGAAAAGAGTAGTAAAAGAGACCTTGAAATCATAAAATCTAGTTGATCTCCCTCCAGGCCATATCGCTGTAGCATGCATGGTGCAGGCACAGGACAACAAGGTTAACCATAGAATAAATAAAGCATTGATTAAGCTTGGCATTTTTGAGAGACAGAGTGGTTTATTACAAGAGTTGAAGTGGAGAGTAGAGTGGGAAGAAGGGGATTTTAATAGTGAATGAGGCTTGTGATTTTTTATTGGGAAGGGAAAGGGGGTTTGTCTAGTTGTATTATGTTTGTCAGCTTTCATGATTCCTCTAACATGGTTTCGTGATAATAAGGTGTTGGAAGAGTTATTATTTATTGTGACCCAATGTGGGGAAGGTTTAGCCTTCTCTTTATATCTTTGAAAGGAATAAAAAGACGGTTTATTTTCTTCATGGCTCATAATTTGTCAGCAAATTTTCTGTGAAATCATGTCTTTTTGACTGAGAAAATAGCCCTATACGTACACATACATACCATCTTCTAATAAAGTCTCAACCCCACTAGCACACCAACCGTGGCATGGTTCTCTGCTGTGTCTGAGTCTGAGACGACCAATGCCTTATAAATAATGATATTACAAATAGAAGCATTGTTTTACATGACAGGCAGACATTCACCAATGAAATGCCAGAAAAAGAAGTAAAAAAAGACCATGGATGAAAAACAACGAGCATCGCAGTACTCATATATAGTAAAGTGTGGACTTATTTGTTGTGCTTTTCTTAGACATCTTCTTTTACTCAATCATAAGCAAACTTCTTGCACGCCATCCCAATACATCTGCCTCTGCAACTGAGCCCTTGTGCCCCCCTCTTCTTCATCTTTATTAATTGAACTCTCTTCTTCTCATTTCCTCTTAATCAACTTAATTACATATCTTTGTTAATGCATCTGCTTTGTATGTTCATCATTAACGTCAACATTTTTTACCCCATTTCGGCATGATTAGGATCCTGAATTATGACTGATGATTGAGACTCCCATGTGATTGATTAACCACTTATCTTGAGATATATATATATATATATATATATATATATATTATTGTCATGCAAGATGAACAACTGTTAGATAATGAATAGTTATAATGTGTAGAAGATTTGCATTGCATGCACAGCATTTACCCAATTAATGGATTTTGAAGAAATATAAATTGTCGACCAAAATTCAGTCAATGGATGATTGTGTTGTGTCCAGCTGAAATGATACTGATTGAAACTTCAGTATTACGCTGCAGGCCAGCATGTGCAAGCGTCTGTACCTTCTGCTGATTAAGATCATGATTATTTCTCCATTAATTAATTCCTAATACTACCTAAGTAGTCCTAATCAAGATTTATTTACATAAACTGAAGCAGTTGGCCTAAAAACTCCACGTAAACTCAAGACCCCCATACCTTATTTCATTTATTTATCTTCCAACAATTAAATAACTTAAAGATTCTAACTGTTACTTAGACTTTTTTTTTTTTGGCTCTTTTTTCGTAATAATAACTTGGTCAAATAGTATTAAGTTTATGTATCAACATCAAGATGTTAGATAGAGGAGTGCATGAAAAATTAGGATCTTCAGCCTTCACGGCAATTATAGGGACAAAATGTTTAGGTCTAAAGAGTTGACTCTCCATTTCTTAATAAAACTGCACATATAATAAACAAATAAGAACTTCAAGGGCCCTTTTTATTTATTTATTTATTTTTTAATGGTGTCTTGTTAGGATGATATTGATCTAGTTCTAGATACAGATGGAGCCGGGCATTGCAAAGAAAAAATAATAAAAAATTAAATGTTTAAAGCAGTACAGGTAGGATGCTTGGCCGAATTATCACGGCTTATAAAGACATCAAGAAATACTGTCCAGTTCTAATTCAGTAGGCTTAGATAATTGATTTTTTTTTTTTTCTCCTATTTGTTTGAACAACGAAATATGTGAGACGGCAAGAAACTGCGATAAACAAATAATTCATATAACTGGAGTTATTAATGAGTTGTCTGTGAATTAATTTGGTTTATCATTTGAGTTCATTAAATAATTAATTAAATTTGTTTTTATTATTTGCAATAAATATTATATTATAAAATAAGCTTCTTAAACTTTTGAAAAGATAAAATAAAAATTTGAAAAATAATATATATATATATATGCAAAACAATATTTTTGTCATTTTTTACTTAAGGAATTTCACTATCAAAAACTATTCACAAATAAGAATTAAATTTTTTAAAATTTAAAAGATGGGGATTTATTGTTTTGCTTGACCTGCGAGGGAAATAGTCATTTGACCTGAGAAAATAGGAAAAAAAAAGAGGCGCAGGGGCATTAAATGGTAGCAGTCTCATCTGCTGGACTGTGCATAAGCACTTGGCATGCAAATGCAATACAGCTGAATAGAAACTCCTTCAAAATTGACAGTCCATTGTAGCAAAGCAGAACGCAGCACTTGAATGCAGGTATCTGAATTCCAGAACCTTTTCGGACATCCCAATGAAGCCAAAAAGTAGAAGAAACTCTATGAACACCAAGACAAAATTTTGTAACAAACAATTGTAACGTCCTCGCACTAGAAGTTTATCTTATACTCAAAAGAAACCATGTTTTTGTTTGTTGGGTTAGTAGTTGAAGCCATAAAAAGGTATTTGAACTCCATATTTCTCTCTCTTTTATCTTCTTCAGTATCAGTTACACACAGAAACTCATATCATGGCCATGAGATGTCTGAGTTTTTCAACCCAGAAGCCTAACAAAGTACAGGTTTCAAGAAGTAGGATTTTGGAGGAGAAGCGAGCAAGGTTCTACATAATCAGGCGTTGTGTTCTGATGCTGCTTTGCTGGAGAGATCATAAAGATGAGTGATTAATTATTATGGATATGCAGAGTGGTGTACATATACCTTTGTCTGTGAGTATATAAACTAGGCTTTATGAAAAAATTCGGGTAACAGTAGACATAGAGGTGCAAATTATCCAAACTCTGCCCATCTATGTACTGTATTGAAATACTTTTCTGTTTTACTTCATCTTTCTCTTCTGGCCTGCTATTTATTTTTACTTTCAATAATCATCTTCCTTGACTCACCTGCACAAACAACCTCAAACAAAGCTAACATATCTACTACTTCTCTATTCTCTTGTTTGTCATCAGAAGTTGCAATTTGATGGCATGTACATGATAAGGAAAATCTTATACTAACAGAAAAGTTCAAAACGGATTATGGCACGGTGTCATAGTTGGATTTTGATAAAAAAGAGTTGCAATGAATTTCATAGGCTACATGGACAAAAAATTTGAGAAGCAAAAGCATAAAATTTTGGATGCTAATTGCAAAGTTTGTAATTTGGCAGCATAAAAAGTATCATTTGAATTCACCCACATATTTTGGCATCTAGATTTCCAAACAAATATAAAAGTGGATAACATTCTCTGAACTGCCTCTCTAACCATTAGAATGATCACTGTCTTAAACAAATTAAGTCACATTAATACTCTTTTGCATGCCACAGCAAGGATGTTGTTCTCCCAGCGCCTGGAAAACCACATTGCATCTCATTAAACCAGACATCCACACTCATTAGAAAGACAATTTTCCGACAACTACCAGTTGGGAAACATTTGTTACACTAACTCACTCCTTAACGGTTAACAAACTAATGATACATTTTGTCTTGTGCAGCAAAAGTAAAAATCTCATTTGTCGTTCAACTTGTCATATCTAATTATCCCAACACCTGGAAAACCACGTTGCATCTCATTAAACCAGACATCCACACTCGTTAGAAAGATGATTTTCCGACAACTATCAGTTGGGAAACATTTGTTACACTAACTCACTCCTTAACGGTTAACAAACTAATGATACATTTTGTCGTGTGCAGCAAAAGTAAAAATCTCATTTGTCGCTCAGCTTGTCATATCTAATTATCCCAGATAAAATTAATATGATAGCATCTAATATCAGAACCACAACCTTAGTCGTTTACAACAATATCTCCCAATCTACTCCAAAATTAGAAATGTTCCTTGAATTAACTCACTAAATGCTAGAATAAATGCGAATACTATAATAGCACTAAGATTTCTCACCAACTCAGCAATGAAGAAACAGTCCTGAATTCACATTTCTAAACACAACATTTGTATCACTAACTATTACAGTCATTGAAGAGACAGTTAAACAGGTAAAGAATCAAATGATGCACAAAAGGTAACAATCATTCATTCTCTTATATAATTGCACACAAAGAACTTTATTAGAATTTGATAGTCAGGTTAAAAATATTCTGAAGAATGAAGAAGATCCATAAAATTTCACAAGACGGCCAGTAATTGCCTCCACAAATTCTATCTATTTAAACTGCCATTTCTGTTTAACCTTTGAAGTCTGAAGTCAATGATATAAAATCCTTTAACTTTAAAAAGTGGTGCTGTGTATTCAATTTTCTCTCACTGCTGATGGAGGTGGATGGTAATCCTTATCAACTCTAATTAACTTAAATGCTCATTAAGCTGCTAAAATCTTTGTCATGAAATGTTCAAGTAATTTAGAAAACAGTGTATGATGTTGTGACTAAAGGGAAAAGCACCCTTCAAGCACAAATTGTTTTAAACTCCAAACACAACTACTGTTCTACCTTGAACTTGTCTTAGTTTGCCTCACATAAAAACCATCACAAGGCCAGAACTCACTGTAGGTAAATCAGAACAAGCTGGGAGCCCAACATCCAACCAATGTGTATGAAGGAGATCAAAACAAAGAAGAACCAACCTCTGAATTTGCCTGATTTAGAACAGACTGAAGATTCAGTCTACATCTTAGTGCACTCTGTCAACTCAATATTCTAGCTATTACTGACTCTTCACAAGCATCCAATTCCTAAGTAAATCTGCCTAAAGAGTAAAGAGCAAAACATAATTGCAAATTTAAGATGAAAGGCTCTTCAAACTCAGACCTAAACAATCTACAATATTATTTCCTTTTTAATCTGAAATCTAAGACAGCAAAAGTGTAATGTAACCGAAGAAACATAAATACTTGCGAAGAATGTTAGCCAAGCTTAATTCAATTAAAGAAAATAAATGAAGATGGAAATTCAAACAAAACCCATTTAGTTTTTAAATAGATATCCTCATAATTATATAAGTGAATTACAATTTCATATATAACCATATAAACAAAACATAGCGAATATTTACCATGCGATTAGTAAAGAGAAGCTAGTTGATAAGGCGCAAGTCTACAGTAAGCGTATAAGCGTTGGTACACAGATTTTACTAAAACAATAAATTATTAAAAAAAAAAACGCAAGGACAATACAGAAAGAAATGTTCTGAAAACAGCCATGCATAACGAACCATAGAAGAGCGGTATATATGATCAGACTTGAAGCTTATTAACATCAGAGGCAACAGCGGGCTCCAGGTCATCGTGTTCTGTGGGCTTGGACAGCATAAGTGGTCGATCCTTGGCGTATTCCTCGTCTTCGAGATCGGTGGTTCTGATGTTGATGCAGGAGCAGCGTTCCAACGACACGAAGAAAGCGGTGGCGACGTTGGTGCCGACCCAGTTGGCCATCCGATCCAACTTATCGCATGAGATGAAGCCCCAATTCTTGTCCATTGTTTGATTGATTGATATTTTGCTTGGCGAGACTTGACTCATATCGATGATGACGATGGTGACGATGAGTATCACAGGGAGAAGACAAACGGAATCTTTTTTTGTTTGCTAAAACTACAATTTAAGGGACCGTTTTTCTTTTTGTCAGCTTTTACTTTCTCCCCTCAGCAGAGGAACCACTGGCGTATTATATTAGTGGGAAATCCAAACGGGTCACTTATATTAGGCCAAATGAAACATTCCCACCCGAGGTTTGCTTAAATGACAAACGCTGGCATATACAAGTTAAATACTAAGTCAAATAAATATTATTATCTTTTTAAATAAAAATTTAAAAATAAATTTTATTAAATATAAATTTACAATAAAATAATACTGAAATAAAAAAAAATTTTAATAAATTAATAACAATTTAAAAAATAAAATAAATATTTAAAAAATAGTCATCATCGTTGACAGCGATGATTGACGTTAACTTCATCAAATATTCGAAAATAATCACCTAATTTTATTGACAATCGAATTTGACCATCATAAAGACAAAAACAGTCAAATATGACTGTTAAAAATCTAGTGAAAGTGACAAGATTTGATCGTCTCCACCATTTAATATGATCGAAAAATGACTAGTGTCAAATATTTAGACTGTTTTCGGCCTTATTTGATGGCAGTGGCTACCAGATATAGTCATTTTCATTAAACATTTAATGATCAAATTTGATCGTTTTTGTCATTAGGATAACAATCAGGTGATTATTTTTGACCATCTATTGAGGTCAAAGTCAGCCACCGCCACCTGTGATCTTACGGATGATAATAATTGCTTTTTTAAAATATTAATTTATTTTTAAAATAGTATTTTAGTTATTTTACCATCAAAATTTAAAAAATTGATTAAAATTTGATTTAGATGAGTTTTAGATTTTTGAATATTTGAAAATTGGAGTGTGGGATTTTGTTTCTGTCTCAAACTATGGGTGGGACGAAGTTATTTGACCCACCTTTGCTACTATCCCTTGATGGCCACCCTGTTGTTTGAGTGAAATATTAATATAAAGGCAAAGGGACAAATTCCCGCGTAAGGTTTCCTTAAATGACACTCTCACCCATGAAAGTTTAAAAAATTAAACACCATTTTTTTTTTTACGAAAAGGGCAAAATACCATTTGAAAAAATCAATAATATTAATGTTAAAATATATTAAAAATAAATTTAAAATAATAATAAAAAAATAAAAATTTTAAAAATCTTTAAATTAAAAAAAATCATTACTACCGACAATGATGATTACAAATAATTGAATCAAATAATTAAAAACGACCACTTTTTAATCATCTAGTTTTATGGGTGATCAAGCAATCAGATGTGACTACCTTATTTAAAAACCATGATCAATAAAGATTGGTAGAGCCAAAAACGACATTTTTAACTGTTATTAAACGTTTTTCTAACAGAGACAACTAAATTTAATAGTCTCCTCTAAAATAATTGATCGTTTCCACTAAATAAAACAATCAGATCTAACCACCTCTAAAATTAAGTGATTGTTTGTATCATTCGATTCCATTATCGATAACAGCTTTTAATTTTTTTTAATTTTTAAAATTTTTAATATTTAAATAATGTTTTATATTTTTATAAACTTTATTTTATTATTTTATAAATTTTTATTAAAAAATAATTAAAACATTTTTTTTTTAACTATTAAATTTAATCATTTGGGTTTTCCACGTTAAGACTGTCTTCGAGTAAACTTTTGGGTGGGAATTAGCCGTTTGGCCAATAATTTTTTAAAAACAGAAACCAAATCCTACTAAGCAGTTGCTATGTGCCGGCATGGCAATATGGCATCCAGCAACCCCACGACCGTCATTTTCATCTCCTTCGCGATTCCGGTACCACCGTCCCAAAGAAACAAGCCAAATCGAGCCGTCCATAAATATTTACAACTTCGAAAATTTAATATACACTTGAAACTTGCAGAAGAAGACGAAAAAGAAAGAGAAAGATGGAGGAAAAGAAACGGAAGAGAAGAAGATGGAAAAGGGAAAGAAAAACAGGGAAGGAGAAGATAAAATAGAAAAATGAGAGCAAAGGAGAAGAAGACGAAAAAGGACAAGAAAGTTGGAGGAGAGAAGAGGAAGACGAAGAGAAAACCGGAGGTTTAAAAAAGAGTAGAAGAAGAGAGAGAAATTGAGAAAAGGACGAAGAAGAAAGATGAGACTGGAGAAGAACAGGTGAAAGAAGGACGAAGAAGAAAGATGAGATTTGAGCTGGCCCTTATTAGAACCTTTTCTTCCTAGATGAAAGGTTGAGATACAAATAACATGGAAACTTTAACCGCTATAATCTACTTAAATATATATATTCTGGCAACATTGTTCTCAGCTCGCTAGGCTATAATATGCCCATTCATAAATTGGATACAACTAATTTCAAATATGTACAAAACAAAATCAGGATATAAAGAAGTATTGTTCAGATCATCTTATACCTCAATTATCACCAAAATGAAGCCTTGATAAGTGATTTTCAAAAAAAAAAAAAAAAAAAAGTCTGGTAACTAATAGAAGTCCGATATTCTGCCATTTATTAGTATGTCACAGTAAACACATTCCAGCTACTGCAAATATGTTCACCTTGCTCTTTGTACTGTCAGGCTTTGCTATGCAATCATGTTGTTAAAATGAGGCTGAGCGAGTGAGCTTTGGCTTGGCTATCTTCTTGTCCTCCTCAAGAGAAATCATCAGGAGATTGGAAGGGTTCTCAACCATCATTTTTGCAACCAAATATCCAGCAATGCTCCATGTCTGATATTTTCTTGCCTGTTTCCCAACATAACGTCCAGTCTTACCATCGTAGTACTCAGGCCAACCATCTTTAGAGAGCCGCTGTTCCGCCAACTCTATTGCTCGTTTTGCAATTTGAGGCCTTCCGGTCTTGATGGAAGCTGCAGCAAGTAGCCACAAGAGAACTACAAAAAGAAACCACACGGCCACACGTTAAGGGAAAAAAAGAAAAATGGATCACTGCCGTTAACATGATTGACAGCATACACCGAGTTTTGATCAGGAAATTGAATGGATGAATCCAAAATACTAAACATTAAACATAAGCACAAACATACACAAAAGAAAAAGAAGGCTGAATTTCAGAAACACCAAAATGCTAAGGTAACAGAATCATATATTCATTAGTAGCTAATAAAATCAACAACTTAAGATTGTATCACAATGAGTTGTGCGTTCATGATACTTACCTGGCCAAGATCCGCCATTATGGTAACTCCAGCGTACGTTCTTTGGATCATATCCAGTGCCAATCCTCCATTCATGTCCCTCCAAGGCTGGGTAGGAAATCTTTAAAGGCATCTCTCCTATCAAGTCCTCCCAGCGCTCCTCAATCAAATCCATAATTGCTGTTGCCTGTGCAGGCGTGGCAAGAGAACTCAAAATGGCAATGCAGTTCCCTACTAAGAACCACCGGAAGTCCATGCGAGCGGGGCTAACATTGCCAATCAAATATCCTCCTTTCAAGGGCATGAAATCAAAAACCCATTCGGGGATAGAATCCGGGATGACATTAAATTTGTTGACAGCTGTATGGGAGTACTCCTCCGTCTTATAACGGTATATGTTATTTAACTGCGTAAAATCAAGCCAGTAGTATTTCTGTATATGATAACTGAGAGCTGTGATCCTCTTATCAATTCGTTCAATCAATTCCTTGCCGTCGCGCTCTGGTTTTAACATTTGTCTGGCACACCTCAGTGCAAAATAGAAGAGGGCCTGGATCTCAATTGGATACCCATATATTCCCTGTCATGAAAACGAGCCAAATTTTAAATCCAGCGGAACAAAATGATTAAAACCCCCAGGTATGCCAGCTATTGACCCCTAACTCAAATACTAAAAATATTTGAAGAATTAGTTTTTATTTTTATTTTTAAATGCATACCTTTTTAACTCCATATTCTTGCAAGACAATATAACCCCACAAAAAAAAAAAAAAAAAAAAAAAAACCCTCACCATCCTCCGGTCAACCATGCTGCAACCATCTGCACACAAAAGTGTAGGGAAAGTGTCAAAGCCATCTGAGAGACAAAGGTTGAGAATCAACTTCATTCCTCTCTGCACCTCAGGCCGTTCTGCTAGTGTATAATCACGAGTACACTTGGTATATGACCTTAGCAGTATAATCCACCAAAAGCCAGAATCCACAGGCGCTACTCTTCCTATGGCACTACCTCCAAAATCTGCAATCAAGGTCTCCTTCTGCTGATGTGAGTCAAAGAGTACCTTAAAACTCGCAGGCATCACACCTTCTCCAAGGGTAAAGTTATCAATTCTTTTCTCCCAACCTTGGAGATGAAGGGTCTTCAATAAGAAGTTCTTTACAATCTCAGGTTCTGCAGGATCCCTCATCAGGCAAGCTAAGCCAGTTGGGACAAAATCTCTCACAAAAACCTGACATGTATAGGAAATTAGAAAGTTCATTACCGTTAATTGGCAGAGTTTAATTAAAATGTTAAATAGATTAAACATTGCTCAAACAGCCGATTTATATATATGTGTATCCCTTAATTATGGAAATAATTTTTTAAAACAGAGAAAAGTAATTTATAAATGTTCACTGATCATATTTAATTAAAGATCAAACAGACATATAGAATTACACCTCACAATCTATGTACGATCGTTTTTCATGGGAAAAGGAACAAAAATCAAAGGGAAGTTATTAACAATGTTGTAATAACTTAAACATAAATCAAAATCAACAATCACGCAATTTGTGTTATAATTTGGTATATAGGTAGAAGTTGTGATAAAAAATAAAGCTAGAAAAACTTCAAATAATGAACTCATAACACGCTTTATGGATTTACTTTGTTCGAATATTTTCTAAAAAATACAATTAATCAGATCTTCTTCCTAGAGGATGGAGAAAAAGGAATTAATATCGAATGTAGAAGTAAATAAACCTGATTGTAGTTCAAAGCCTCGGCCATAGGATCCATAGCAGCGAATGTTCCCACAGGCTTTCCTTTGAAGTAGACGTAAGATTTCTTCAGTCTTTCCCACGCCTCTTCCATCATCGCGGCACCATTATTCTCTCCACCACCACCGTTCGATCTCATCACATAATCATATATTTCAAGATTCGTGCCAACACTTGGACACGGCTTTAACGACATTGCCTTGGGAAGATTCACGTTATCCGACATGTTCTCGTTGCTCTGCAATCTCACCGTCTTCTTCACTTTCTCCGGCTTCACTATCGCTCCAGATTCAAAGCTTTCTTTCTTTACAGATTCTCTATCTTCCAAAGATACTGAATCATTTTTTTCTTTGGATTCCAAATCGCATTTTGAAGTCTCAGTCGCTATAAAATCCATCGAAGATTTCTCAGAAATCGTCGAGTCCTCCGAAGTGACTTCCGATAGATCATCCGTCTTGGATTCAGAAATCGATGAGTCTTTCTTGCTGCCAGATAAAGACACCACTAATTTTTGTTCCTTGTCTGATAAACTCTTTGTTTCTGGACAATCTCCGTTGACAGCGGAGAAAGAGTTCGTCGGTGCCGGTGGAGGAGCAACCTCTGCTTCCTGTGCATCATTTAGTCTCTTCGACATTCTGATTAGCAGCAAGAGATTACCTTCGAAGTGTCTTTTGGCGTTTGGCTATAAAGAGAGGAGGCGAGAGAGAAATTCAGGTACCACAATAAAGGGAGTGACTGATTCACTCTCTCTACTTGAAAGAAACAGAGAGCACGGAGACTCTGTTTTCTGTTTTGGCGGTTTGAAAGAGAATTCAAGAAGGTGATCTAAAATTGAGGTCTTGTTTTCTCATTATTTACATTATTACCATTATATATCAGTTGGAGTCGGTGAAAATATTTGCGAATCATCCAAGGGTGATGTTACCCTAAAATATTAACGACAACCGATTAATTTGTTACGGGTGCGGGAAATGAAGGATGGATGCCAATGCATTGTGCTCCCGCTGCCACGTAAGCACACGATACAGCTGCAACAGTTGTCTTTAAAACGTGTCCACCGAGAACTAATTTTAATTCACGGGATGAGACTTGGGCATGAATGTTTGAGACCGAATTGGATCAGGCGATTCAATTAGAATCCACTTTGCATTGCAATTCAATCAAAAAAAAAAAAAAAAACCACATTTTAATACCTAATTAGATTGGATAATTTGACTAAAATTCAATTAAAATCCTAAGATAATGATAATTTTTAACTTTAAGTAATAGTTTGACAACACTTTAAACTATAATTCAACTAAAAATTTTGCATCAAATTATGAGTAAATCATTGATTTAACTGTAACTCTCTAAATATTATACAAGATTTCATAATTGAATCATAAAAAATGAAAATACATAAAAAAAGGTAAAAGTAATTGATCAATTCAAGATAAATATGTCAAAGGTTAAAAGTGAGTGGTTATGGAGAAGTTGAGGAGAGATACATGGGGATGGGGATGGAAATAAAAAGATCAATGTTAATCAGAACTAAAAATGATGGGATGAACACTTGGAGGAGCAACTAGAGATGAGATTGCCCACGAAGAGAAAAATCAAAACAACTAATAGTAAGAGGGTAGGGTTTTTAGAAGGCCAAAGAACTTATTATCACCTATAGTTTTTCTTAAGGGTAAAATCTCATATCTCAATTTTTTAAAATTCAAATGCTTATTTTTTAATCAAAGTTAACAGTTAATAATTAAATATTATTAATTAAAATAATATTTTTATTATTTTAATAAAATATTTTTAAAAATAATAAATTAATAAAATACAATTATTTAAATAATAATAAAATAATAAAAATTTTAAAAAAAGTCAATATGAGAGTGTTTGAATTATAGAAAATTAGGATGTGAGATTTTGTTTTAAAGTAAAATTATGGGTGAGAATAAATCCCTTGGCCTTTTTGAAAGGCCTGACAACTTATTCCCACTTAAGGTTTCTCTAAATGATAAATTCTTATCCAAAAATTTTAAAAAAGTTAAATACTCATTTTTTAATCAAATTTTTATTAATTTATTAATATTTTTAATAAAATAACTAAGATACCCTTTATTAAAAAAATAATAAAAATAATAAAATAAAATTTAATATAAAATAATGTTAATATAATAATAATATTTAAAAATTATAAAAATTTAATAAACAATTTTAAAATAAAATAAAATATTTAAAAAAACAACTACTGTCATTGGTATTATTACTGGCGATAGTAGTCACTATTAACCTGATTAAGTTGTCGAAAATAGTCAACTAATTTGTTTAATAATGGGATTTAGTAATTGGTGGAAACGATCAAATCTAGCCGTCAATCAAACTGAATGACCGTTTTTAATCACCTAATTAACTTATTAATAACTGTCACTATGAACAACATTGCTGACGATGATGGCTATTTTTTAAAAATTTTTATTATTTTTTAATTTTTTATTATTTTAATATTATATTAACATTATTTTTATAAAATTATTTTATATTTAAAAGGTAAAAATGCTTGCTTGACCAATTACATTTAATAATTAACCGTTATATATCAACAATTGACTTTATTAAATGAGTAAATACTTAATTTTTTAAAAACTTTTTTAATAAAATTTATCATTTAATAAAACTTTAATCCAAAATAAGTTGTTTGACCTTTTTTGAAACCTCTAACCTTTTTGGGTTTTTAGCCAATGAAAACAACACCTTCACCACTCTCTCTCTCTCTCTCTCTATATATATATATTTAAAGTTTTATAGTTCGACTATCAACACACTAGTCCGAAGTCATTGACCCATGCAATTCATAAAGGTAAAATGTTAACATAATATTTTATATGTTTTATTATTTTTGTTTGTTAATATAATATGATAATCAATGTTGTAAGCTATTAAATCTTATTATAGTTGTTAATTGTAAATGATGAAATGAGTGAGGACGGTCTTATTATATCTTTATTAATCTAAGAACAATGAATAAATGAAGTCCCCTAACTCTGGTGATGTAATTGTGTGCCTTTCATCCTAGTAGAAGCTTTACCTTTTGGATGATTTAATTTTTGGTTAATTGGTGATTAAATTGTTTTGACCATGTGACCATGTCTTTATAAAATAAGATAGATTAGCTTTAAGATCAGTTGTATTTGTATATATTAAATGATTTTAGAATTAGATATTTTTGATAAAATATATACTTTTAATTGTATTTATATAATAATATATGAAGTGTTATTATCGTCATTTAATTTTTATTGAAATAAGTAATTCTAATTAATTTCTCTTTAATTTTGTTGTTTGAAAAGATATAAAAATTATAATTAACTTTAAAAAATGGGTTACTCGCGGGTTGGGTTCTATTATATTTGAGCTTGATAATCAGGTTTGACACGGTCAATACCCACCTGCCCGCCCGTTTTGCCAGGTCTAACAGCATGCGTGGGCCAGTGACAAGTCATAGTCACGGTGGGCACTGGAGGAACATTACGAAGGAAGCAAAGACGAAGGACTAAAGCATTTACCCAAAAAAAAAGGAAAGACGAAAGACTAAAGGAGCATCAAGTTGGTGAAGAAAAGTTGAGAATGTTAAGAGAAGGTGAGAACATAAATTGAAGATAAAATCTTCCCTCCCCTCCTCAATAATATATACATACAGCTCACTCATCAAGGCTCATTCATCATCAATGGATTTCGTATGTCTATTCGTTCCCTTTTTCTTTTTAAAAATAGTTATCAAATTAAAGTATTCAAATTCTTTGATCATGAGACGTTTCTTCCAAGCGACTTCCCACCACCATCACCATCATCATCACCACAATCATCATCATCAAACTTAACCCACTTTCTCATCTTTATTTCTTGTAATTTTCATTTTTGTGTGTGTGCGTGCGTGCGTGCGTCTAATTTATACTGTGAAAATAATAGTTTCTGGCTAGCCACTTCGTAGCAATGCCGGATCTAGTCTCTGTAAAAATGCCACCAGTTACGCCGTCGTTAAACATTCTATTTGCAGAAACCCGAAACGGAACAACTGACAACAATCGAACACCATCTCCAGTCATAAAGCGAGCTCCATCTCCTTCACCATCCAATTCTCGAACCAAATCCAAGATAAAGACAACAGAGAAGGTCACCATCGACGAATCGTCTCTAGACAACCGGGATCTGGGTCCCTTTTTACTAAAGTTGGCCCGAGACACAATTTCTTCCGGTGATAGCCCTAACAAAGCCTTGGATTATGCAATTCGAGCGTCCAAATCGTTTGAGAGGTTTTCGGGTCCGGGTCAGAGCGTGGAGCTGGTTATGAGCTTGCATGTGCTGGCGGCAATTTATTGCAGTCTGGGAAGGTTTGAGGAGGCGGTTCCGGTTTTGGAGCGGTCGATTGAGGTTTCAGATGTTGAAAACGGGTCGGATCACGCTCTTGCAAAGTTCTCGGGATACATGCAACTCGGGGACACGTATTCGTCGATGGGTTTGTTGGACAGATCCGTTTGGTGTTACGAGTCGGGTTTAAAGATCCAGATCGACGCTCTCGGTGATTCGGATCCAAGAGTTGCTGAAACCTGTAGGTAAGCTCTGAATGTGATGTCAAAACCAAGGGTTGACTGTCTTTTCTATTATGTTAAGCTTCACGACTTGCGGTACATGTTAGTTTATTAGTTGGCGGGAGGCTAATTTGTACTGCTTTGAAATGGTCCTATTGTATGGTTGACATTTATCAGCCCACACTAGCCCACATTTAACACTGCTTGAAGGTGTGTGTTAAGAACTTACATATCTATCAACTAAAACATTTTAAAGGATAAGGAAGACCGCATTTAATTTTTTTCCATGATGATGATGATGATATAACTGTCAATGAAACATACTGTGCTAGATCCAGTGTTTCTCATGTGACTGCAATTCTGTTTACCCATGAAGGACGTAGCTTTTGATTTCTTATATATGTTTTCTCATCTAATCAGTATATTCAAATGACAGTAATGGCGGAACTTGCTCCAAGACATATTAAGAGTGAAAGTTCTTGTTTTCACTTTTGGGAACCCACATCAAGTATTTCTGATAGTCTAGTATTGTAATATCATTTTTTTCCAACCGCCTTTTTTTTTTTTTCACTGTGTGTGGGACATTCCGTTATAGATCATTTAGAATTGTTTGAGGCCTGTAGATGTAGACCTTAAAGAATAGTTTTAACTTTCTTTTAGTTTAATATGGAACAGGTACTTAGCTGAGGCCCATGTACAAGCAATGCAATTTGATGAGGCAAAAAATTTATGTAAGAAGATTCTTGAAATTCACAAGGAACACAGTCCACCAGCCTCTTTTGAAGAAGCAGCTGATCGCCGGCTTATGGCTCTTGTCTACGAGGCAACTGGAGATTATGAATCTGCCCTTGAGCACCTTGTTTTGGCTAGCATGATAATGATAGCTAATGGTCAAGAGAACGAGGTTGCTTCTATTGATGTTAGCATTGGCAATATTTATATTTCTCTTTGCCGCTTCGATGAGGCCATTTTTTCCTATCAGAAAGCACTTACAGTCTTCAAAGCTACTAGGGGTGAGAATCACCTTTCTGTTGCATCAGTTTTTATTCGCCTTGCAGATCTATACTACAAGATTGGCAAACTGAGGGAGTCCAAATCCTACTGTGAGAATGCCTTGAGGATATATGCAAAACCAGAGCCTGGAGCTGCTTCTGAGGAGATTGCCAATGCTTTGACAGAAATCTCAGCAATCTATGAAGCCTTGAATGAGCAAGAGGAGGCGTTGAAGCTCTTGCAGAAGGCTATGAAAATATTGGGAGATGCCCCTGGGCATCGTAGCACAATTGCAGGAATAGAAGCACAGATGGGTGTGATGTTCTATATGCTTGGGAGGTATGGGGAGGCTCATTGCTCTTTTGAGAGTGCTGCAGTGAAGCTTCGAGCAAGTGGGGAGACTAAATCAGCATTCTTTGGAATCGTGTTGAACCAGATGGGATTGGCTTGTTTGCAGCTGTACAGGATAAATGAGGCCACTGAGCTGTTTGAGGAAGCAAGGGGAGTATTAGAGCAGGAATGTGGTTCATATCACTTGGACACTCTTGGAGTATACAGCAATCTTGCAGCAACTTATGATGCCTTGGGAAGGTGAGCATACTTAGAAATTCTTTCCTAGTTTTTGTTTAGTTCTAAACTTCTTTGTAATTTTACTTTTCTTGTTTTGCTTGCTACGAGCTATATTCTCTGCTCTAGCCACTTGTTTGATTTGCCATTAAATATTAACAGAAGGTTCATATAATGACTCATGGGAAACTCAAAGTGAATCTAGATCAAGAATAAAACCCAATCCAATCTTTCTTAAGTTGTCACAGACGGAATATGTTTTTTAAAGCCCACAATAGATTTCAATCAGAAATTTTTTAATATACTACTACACTAGTCCTGTATGCAGAGGTTACTTTGCTGAACACCGAATTTTATTGTTTATTTCAGGGTAGAAGATGCAATTGAGATATTGGAGTACATTCTCAAGGTTAGAGAAGAAAAGCTTGGAACGGCAAACCCAGATGTAGAGGACGAAAAGAAAAGGCTTGCCGAGCTCTTGAAAGAATCAGGAAGGTCTCGAAACAGGAAAGGCAAATCACTTGAAAATCTTCTTGATTCCAACTCACGTAAGAAGAAGGACGTTACAAAGAGGCGGACTGGATTCAGTTTTAAAAGTTGAACTCCCACTATTAGAATAACTTACCTATTCTTGCTTCTGAGCAGCTTACGCTCTTCATAATACACAGGGGATTGTGTAAAGATATGGTTTTAAAATTGGTGGATCTTCCATGTGCCTCTGGATCCCAATCTCTCTGTTTTTACTTCTGTTTCCTTCATCTCCTTCGCGTTTATAATATTGCTACTAGCTATGAAATATTAGCGGTGTCATTTTGAAGCTGTTCAGCAAAAACTCAAAGCTGGGATGCGCTGGCATGTCGTTTTGTCTTTTTGACTCGGACAGTAAATTAAGACCTATTACCCTAGCCCCATTCAACTATTGGGTGCTTGAATTTTCGCCTAAACCCCACCTTTCTTTAAATACTGTAGCAAAACAAGAAATGCATACATATTCAACGAATCAACGTGAAACAAAAATGGTTACTTAAGACGGATTCATTTCCTCAGCTTCTAAGTCTACAGGAAATTTTATACGCAGTGATACTAAAATACAAGGGTGTTAATTGGATATTATAAAATTTTTGAAGTATATTGATATTTTATATATACATAATACTAATATTAGGAAGATACGATTTGAGTCAAATTTGAATACTCGAATGAAAAATTGTTTGGTTCGAATTTGTTGAATCAAATTTAATGATAATTTGACTTTGACTTAAATAAAAATAAATCTATTTGAATTTATGGTTTGAAATTGTAAGTCAAATTCATAATTTATTAATAAAATACTATTATTTTATCTAATAATTGATAAAATAATATAATTTTAATAACTATTTACCGTAACTCAAATTAAGTCATGAGTTATGTTCGAAAGATTCAGACCATTTATTTAGCTTGTAAATCGATTTAAAACGAATTCTTTTTAATTTAAGTTTAATTTAGTTTAAAAAACAAATTAACCCCGTTTATTAAAGTTTGACTTAAGTTATTTAATTTAAACCTGTTCATAAACAACTTTCAAAGTAAAAAGCAGGTCGGCTGACCCCATTAGGGTCTGCCTCTGTACCTGGTATGTTAATTTAGGTGATCCGTACATTATTATATGGTTACTTCGCAGAAATTGGCATGACACTATGTTATTCTGCGAGGCAAGGCAAGGCTCAATCCAAGTAAGTCGGCAGCTGCTTGTAGTCTTTTTTCAGTCCAAACCCTTGCAAAGGAAGATGAGAAGCAAAAACCACGTGTGATTTGAAAATGAAAATCATCTAAAGATTTTTCTGCGCCAAGGGACAACAATAAGTTGAAAATATTAACCTTCACATAAAACGTGGAACCAAAGAAAACAAGGTTCAACCTGTTGTAAGGAAATTTCGCAACTGCAAATTAATGGATTCCAACCTCCACGTTCTTAAAGAAAATGATATTTTCTAACTTTGAAATTTTAATTTAGTAACAATAATTGTATTTTAGAATAAAGACAAAGTTGGATTGCACCTAATCAGATTTTTCCTTGGGAATGACAGTGACTAACTTCAGCATCAATGGCTTGTTGGGGGAAAAACCATATAGTTCACAATTGTTAGGTCTACTGCCCTAACAGTAAACCCTATTTTCAACACATCGTCATCCTTTCCCTGCGCACTTGCACTTAACTTTTGAAATTTATTAGTTCCCCGTAAACAAGTCACGTACTTGTCCTTCTTGGCAACTTCCCTTTTCTTGCTATTTATATAATACTTGGATCATACCATAAATCAGTCAGAGTCCTTAACAAATGGGTTCTGAAAAGGTGTTAAGAACCAGGGCTCCTCTGCCTTGTGCTGCTTGTAAGATGCTCCGTCGGAGATGTGACGACAATTGCATACTTGCACCTTATTTTCCCACCGATGAGATAGGAAACTTTGCCTGTGTGCATAGGGTTTTTGGAGCAAGCAATGTCATTAAAATGATTCAGGTGGGACAGATTCACTAATGGATCTTAACTCTTCAGTTACGTCATGTTGGATTAGGATTTAGCGGTCTCATGATAGTTCTATGTTAATATTGTTAATTATAGATATTACTGTTTCATTAATATTGGTGTTTCGATGTGATTACAGACGGTTGAGGAGACAAAGCGGGAGGATGCTGTCAAGGCAATAGTTTATGAAGCAACTGCAAGGCTCAGAGACCCTGTTTATGGCAGTGCTGGGGCTACTTTTCACTTGCATAAGATGGTTCAGGATCTGAAAGTTGAGTTGGAATCAATACAAACACAAGTTCTGGCGTTGCAAGAGCAAAGAAATCAGTTATTGGGTATTCTTAAGAACGTTCATAACCAGGATCCTGTCTTCCCCATGAATGACTCCATGTTTGATTGTGGGGGTTTCTCTGTAGGTGATGGATCTCTAGCCTGTGATCCTTTTGACCTCTCTATGGAATGTGACTGGATTTTGTAAAGGGATTCTGATTCTCACCGTTCAGTTATTCCTCAGTATAATTAGTTAGAGTTTTTCTTTTTAGAAGGTTAAAAAGATGTATTAAGAACTTAGTAAGAAGGTAGCCATGAAAATATACTCTGGTTCAATTTGTACTGAAATGTTTCATAGTAGAATCAAAATTTACAAAATTATAATTTGTACTTCTGAAGCTTTTAACTATTGACTCCTTTGATCAGTCCTTAATTTTGTAATATACCTAACAGAGACAAAGTTTTCTACAATCCACTTAGCAGAGCAGCCATAGGTGTTTCTTCTAAATTGAAAACTCCTTTGTCATTACTTTTCTCCTCTTAACAGTGTCCACAAATCCAACTTGGATTGTCATAAGAAAATTTACCAGATTTTCTTCCTAGAAACAAACCATCTATTTCAAAGTCGTCAGTTTTTCAAGCCTCCATTGACCAAGTGCAATAGCAGATTTTGGGGTTATATTATATATCTTGATATCGACACACCGAAATGAAAAAAGGAGAAGAAAACATGAACTCTTCTTCTCACTAAATCAGCTGAAAAGACTTGAGCCGCCCTTCTTGCCTAACTATGTTCGTTAGTTCGGTTTATCATCTTATATCCCACACGTAGGAACCACCTGTTGGAAAAATCAGTGCATATCCGGAAGTTTGTCCTCTTGCAACTGCGTCAAACTCATAGCTTGGTTTAAAGATTGACGTAAAAAGAGTAAACTTTAGCACCAAATCTTAAGTTTCAGTCGGAATATGAAACAACTGAAGGCAAACATATCAAGAATGCTTAATACATGCCTCCACACTTGAGGGAATCATATCGCCAGAGCCACTCGAAGATGTGGCTGCGTCTATTGCAGAGACCGACCCACCAGTTATTCTTCTTGTGATTGCCAATCTATTCGACCATTTACAAAAAAAGGGTTTGAGGCGATGTATAGCCTTCTTGACTTAACCTAATAAAACTTCAAATTTCATATGTACTGTTTCAATAATTTACCAAGAAAAAAAAATAAATTCATGTACTGTTTTAAGCCTGATTTAATCAATAATTAATTATGTACTGTTTCCAGAAAAAAAATTATTAATAAATTCATGTAAATCACACTAAAATTTAAGCTATTTTACCAAGAAAAGGAACCACTTAAGTATTAAGGGAAATTAATTTAAATACTCAAAAAATAAATTTAAACAATAATTTTAATCACTTTTTTTCTTATTTTTACGGTTTTACTCCAAATTTACCAAATTACGTATGGTATGTGTACTATTTATAGTAGTTAAATTGGCAAATTTTCTACATCGCACATACTAAGTATATGTATTGAACGAAACTTACGCTTAAAAATCATATCTGTGTGTTTTCTATTCATAGATCTTTATTGTGACTCGTCTAGTTAATGCAAACTTAAAAAACAGAAAATATAAATTTTTATTTTTAATAATCTATAAAACAATTAAAAACGAAAACATACAGTCTTAAATGTAATATTAGTTAACGAAATCGTTTGCTTAATTTCAATTTCAATATAGAAACAAAAACAGCGACGATTTATCATAGAAATCAATAAAGAGAAAAGGAGAAGAAAAACAAAAGACACAGAGGATTTGAATTGGATAGAGGAAGGAAGGAAGACATAATAAGAAGTTGTGTAAAAAATAAAATAAAATATGGGATTGTTTATAATGCATAGATATGATCTTTATGATTGAATTTTGTCCGTTACGTGTGTTCAATATATATAATCTAATTAAAAAATTATCCATATATATATGATTAGGTACACGTAAAATTCAAAATAAAATCGTAAAAATAGAAAAAAAAGATTAAAATTATATTTTATATTTAAATTTTGATTAATTAAATTAATTTCCCAAATATTAATTTGAAATCTACAAAAAAAAATATAAAAAAATAACTAAATCTTAAACCTCTAAATCATATTGTAAAATGATAAATTAACCTATTTCATAGAAAAAATGACTAAAATCATCAAAATTTGATATATATAATTTTCTTGGACTATGTGAATGTGAATTTGTATTTTTAATTGTTGAAAACAAATTTGAGACTTAATTATATTGGAACAATTTTGTCAAGTCTAATGAGCAAGGTTAGATGAAAATTTTTCAAGAAATATGGAGTAGGGCTACCTTTAAATTTTTGACACAGGTGGGAGGTGAAGAGCTTATTGTTCATGTATTTATATAAGCATGAGAATCTAAATGAGTTTGTTATAGATGAGTTTGTTATATTTGTTTCATTTTTGTGGAGAATGTTAGATTTTTATTCTTCTAGGTTATATTTGCTTTTGATGCATTTTGAGGGTAAAATTATTTTCTTTAATGGCCAAAGAACTTATTCCCACCCATAGTTTGAGACAGGAGAAAGTCCCACCTTTAACTTTTGAAAGCTCAGATTCCCACCCTTAGACAAAAATTCAATCATATTTTATAATTTTTCAAATGAAATGATTAAAATGCCCTTTAACAAATAAAAATTTATAATAAAATTATAAAATAATTTTTAAATATAAAAAAATTAAAAAATATATTAAAAAATTAAAAAATTTTAAAAAAATAAACAACCACCGCCATCATGACGGTGGCCATTGATAACAGCATCAAGTGGCCCTCCTCTGTCGAAAAAAGTGGTAAAAAACGGTCACTAGGACCAATATCGGCCCTTTTTGACCGTTTTCGATTGTCAAATCTGACTGCCTCCCCTAGAATAGGCCTTCTCCACCGAATAAAGATGTCAGATTTGGTCTTCCTTGAAACTAGGTGGTCGGAGACAGTCATCTGGTTTTGTCATCAACAGTCACTGCCATCGACATTGGTGATGGTGGCTTTTTTTTTAAAATTTTTTAAATATATTTTTAAATTTTATATTTATATAAAATTTATTTTATTATTTTATAAAATTTAAATCTTGAAAACACAAAAATACTCTTAAATTAATACTATTTATTATTAAATTTGATCTAAATATCAGAATTTAAACTTTTAAAAGTTAGGGGTGGGACTTTGCTTCCGCCTTAAAGTATGGACGGGAATAAGGTCTTTGGCCTTCTTTAATATTCTTAATAAATAGATTTATGAACACCGTATGTATGGTAGAGCTCTTCATCAGTCCCGCTCTATTTCGCTGAGATCGGAGCTAAAAAATATTTCAAAAACAAAAGATGCTAGAAGCAGATTCAAGCTCTAATTTTCGAAATGTGAATACAGTTGATCCCATCGATCATCTTCCACTCTCTCTTCTCCGATCCGAATATATCCCTGCCGCACCCAACCGATCTCTATCCGCAATCGACTGGTTACCGGAGTTTGCAGGTTACTCATGGGTGGCGTACGGAGCGTCTTCTCTTTTGGTGATCTCCCATTTTCCGTCTCCCCTCTCCCAAGAAGAAACCCTACTTGGTCCGATTTTTCGCCAAATTTTCGAGCTCTCCGATGATTCGACGCCCGTCACGGCCGTGTCTTGGTCCCCGGTAATTCCTTCAACTGGCGGCCTCGCTGCTGCCTCGGGGAATTGTATCTATGTCATTACTCATGATTCGGGGAGCTCCAAAGGTATCTAAAAGTTCTTTTTTCCCGTTTGATTTTCTCTTTTTTTACCAAGAAAGTTCATGGAAACAATATTAGAAACCTACTAGGATGAGTACGCATTCACTATCACTCGTACTTAGCGTTGCTAGAGAACTAATTTCTTTACACTTTTTATGGTTTAGTTCACAAGAAATGCTAGCCGTAGTATAGGTTAATTGTAAGTTAATTTGTGTTTAGTGCTTTTTTTTCTAATTTTTTCGCAATATAGGCTGTTATAACAGTTTGTAGCGACCCACTGTTATGTGTTACTATTCTCCACCAATATATATTTATAATAGAATTTTATTTTATATTATTTTTCATCAATAACATATAACAAAAGTCCATACAAGACAACTGCCTTTCTGAAAATCATTTACTATGCGGAAGCTATAATTGTAATGTGATGACATATTAAAATTCACTGCACAATATTTAGATAAAACTCATACTGTAATATTATATAATTCTAATATCTGAAAAAATATATAATACTTTACGCTTCATGAGCAATACAAAACATGTGACCCAACATGTTATTTGTTGAAAACCCATTCAACTGTATCCCACTCTCCAGTCATCTCGCGCTCCAGTTCAATTCCTTGAAACACTGACTTACTAGATAAAGAAACTGAGGGAAATGAGTGACAAGTCATTCAATAAGTATCTCTTACCTTTACCCTTGGATAGGTTCTAAGCTGCATAACCTGATTGGCTAGCTGCTAACCGAAGAATTTAATCAAATTCTTGATAGCCTAAAAGCTTTTTCTGATCTAACTTGGCTAAATGCTCACACTTTGCTTCACATCTCGTCATAGTTACGTATACAAGTATACATATACGACTCGGCATAAAAAGGATCTATGCTTATATAACTTAATTTTTTGAGTCCTTTTTTTGATATTCATTATCCTATTATCTTTCTTAAACTCTGAAATCTAGAGTGCTCTCAAGTTTTTTAGGGTCTTAGCTGAACTTTTTATATTTCTTCTCATGCTATTTCTTACTTTATACGTTTTTCACAAAGGATCTAGATATCTGAACTTTAACTCATGCCTTACCATGAGTATGTATATGGGTATACATATACAGTACTGTATGAATCATTTAGATCCTCCTAACTAGCACTCTTATCACTTTGTTTTTTTATTGCCTTGTCTTCCTTCATAATATATGAAGATAGTTAACAAGTTTATTCTTTTAAACTACTCATGACTAGTCAAAAGAGTTTACTCGTTTTCTCTTCTTATTATATTATAAAGTCTGTTTCTTAGTGAAGCTATATCTAATTATTATATATTTAATTAATGATACTTATGATTTCTTTCAAAGCTTACTGATTTTTTTTCTATTCTGTTCTGAGTATGTCATATGACAGACTATAGTACTCTTTATTAGTTATGAGCCATTATTTGGTTATAAACTGTATTATCTGATTCTTAGTTGCTTGTTTCTTATTTGCTGTTTTGTTTACGCTTTATGATGTAGATTTACAGACATATTTTGTTTAGTATCAGATATTCTGTCTTTTTTCTCATTTTACTGTTATAGTTATTAGTACTCTGATCTGCTAAATCTTATACTATATATGATATGATATGAAGTATGTCGAAATCATTTCTAGTTATACTGAAAAATTATATCTGGGCCCTGAGGTCTGTTTATTGAAAACATATTTTTGAAAACTATTTTACTGAAAATGCTATTGGAATCTAAAGATCCTAAAATACTAAAAATTTGAATAATAAAACTTTGTTTGAAAACTATATCTGAAATCTCTCTGTATCCATATGGATACTTGTTATGTTGATCAGACTAATGAACATAAGGATTTTGCGTCTTAGCCGCATGAGTTTAATACTGTTGATGCATATTCAGCGCTCTCTCTAACAAGTCTGGTCAGTGACCATGTCCTCTTTAACAGACATTGGACTTCCTCTCTAACAGGATACCCTCTCAACAGGTTGTGCTGACTCATAGGTGTTCCCTCGTATTCACTTCCTAATAGCTAACCTGGATATCGGGTTATAATGCTAAAAACTCATGTTTATGAATCCTTTAATCCCTTTCTGAAAATCACTGCTTGGCATGCTATGTCATGTAATGTGCTATGCATACATGATGTCTGATGATAACATGCTAATAATATAAAACTGTGGTGTTGATTAGGTTGATGAATAAATGGATTCGACATGCTAACTGTGTGAGTTCAATATTACTGATGCACATCCAACGCTCTATCTAACGAGTCTTGTCAGTGATCATGTCCTCTCTAACGGATATTAGACTCCCTTTCTAACGGGATACCCTCTGTAACGGGTTATGCTGACTCACAAGTGCCCCATCGTATTCACTCTTAATAACTAACTCATATATCAGGTTATGATGCTAAAATTAATGTATGAGGATCTCTTGATCCCTTTTTCTAAAAATCACTGAATTGGCATGTTGTGCTGAATGATGTTATTCATGCATGAAATCTTATTATTTCTTTCTCTGATTACATTTTGTGCAACTGTACAATTATTATAGTTTTGTTTTGTGTATTCTTACTAAAGCTTTTAATTCTTTGACTTATTAAACTTGTTAATGAGTTTTGCATACGCTGTTTTGTATTTTTTTATGTTTCTACCAACTTTCTGTTGCCATCTTCCTGTTTTCATTCTATTTCTATCTTTATCTCAGTTTTCTGCTCGTAACCTATCGCTAGATTACGCTGTTCTAGGATGTGGATGAGTGTTCTTATATTGATATGAGATTGAAGTGTGATTCTGGAAAAATATTTTATCTTTTCTCTTTTATTTTTCTTTTTTTCTTTTCTATTTTCTGCTTTTATCTTACAGTTCTGATGCTTTTACTAGGTGCACGGGCGTGTGCTAAGTGGCATACGGTCGTGCATGGAAATGCACGGGACTGTGCGCAGGGCGTGTGCTTGTTCATGCTAGCTTCTGGAATTTTATTATGAAAGTTGGTTAGCCACACAGGCGTGTAATGTGAGACGCATTGGCGTGTGTCAAGGCACAAGATTGTGTCCTACACTTACACAGGCATGTAGCTGCACTTGCAACACTCTCATGCTTGCTTACACAAGCGTGTGAATTTGGGAAAGCGTACACAACCGTGACCCTTAAGTCACACAGTCGTATACTTAAGGACACGGGCACACTAGCCTCAGTTGTGCATGCACTACACGATCGTGGCCATGCAGAATAAATGACAACACGATCGTATACCCTCGGGTACACGATCGTGTGTCACATTCTGCTTTTGCAAATCTGTTCCAGAACCTACAGAACTCTGCCTAAAGCTCAACCCAATCTCATTTAATCTTCAATCAAACTTATTCTAGCACGTTAATAAGCAAGAACATGCTACTTATGCTAACCCTTATCATCTGATAATATATAATCACTACAAATCATGCTTCTGAAACAGGAAACACATATACCAGTGCACTAGCATGCTTCTATCTCCAAAATCTCATGTATCTCAACTTCATTAACTTACAATCTAGCTTAATAAACTGAAAACATGCTTATATTACTCAATAATCTATCTAGGAAACTATATACTTTGAAAATAAGAAAAGAGGTAAGGAAATACTTACCTGGAGCTGCTAATGGTTTCAATCTCTCAAACTTTGGCTAGATTCCTAGTTGAAAAGCTGCTAGAAACTGACTTCCTTCTTCTCAATTTGGTTAGGGTTGGTTGAAGGAGAAGAAGAATGGGTGAGAAAACTGGCTAACCTCTCGTGAAAGGAGAAACTCTGCTTTATATAGTACGCGACTCAAGGAAGACACATGGGTGTGTGCAACAAGATGCACGGTCGTGTTCCTCACACAAGGGATGCATGGTCGTGTGTCCAAAGGGCACACGGTCGTGCTCCACACACATCACCATATTTGGGCACATGGTTATGCTCCACACACACCACTATATTTGGGCATACGGTTGTGCACCATACACACCATCATATAAAACTACTAAAAGACTATTTTACCTCTCTTAACTCTTTTAGATCTATTCTTTGGCAATAAAATATTTCTTGTAGCCCTAATCTAAGGCTTAGAAAGACTATTCTAATATCGGGATATTATAGGATTGCTATGAAGTCCGAACTAAATTGCTTAGTTCATCAAATGTGGAAATTAAAGAATTTTACCTGGAATTATACTTTTCTTTTTTTTACCAAATTCTTATTCTAATATCTGTCTTTGTTACTCCTCATTTAGAGTTTATGGCTTTTTCTGACCGAATATGTCTCAAAAGCCACACAAAAAAAAAAAAAAATGGTGAAGAAGCATGTTTTAAAGTCAATGCATACAGACCATATACCTATTTAATTATTTTTTAAAACATTCTGTTTAGTTTGAATTCAAATTTCTTTTACTCATATTCAGGTTCTTTTTGTTGGAGCCAGAATGCAGTACTCATGCAACTTACAAAGGTGGAGGCAATTCAATGGACAGGGTCGGGGGATGGGATCATTACCGCTGGAATTGAGGTCGTTTTGTGGAAAAAGAAAGACACATCCTGGGAAATAGCTTGGAAGTTTAAAGAGAACCAGCCTCAAAATCTTGTTTCTGCAACTTGGTCTATTGAGGGACCTTCTGCAACTGCAGCTTACATGTATAAACCAGACCTTGGAGGATCTAATGAGGTAGGCAGATGTGTTTTAATTTGTTACAGTGATGGAAAATCTGAATATGCGAAAGTCAGGCTACCTCATCCTCAACCCATTGTAACAATTCAATGGAGGCCATCAACAATAAGGCGGGGAGATGCAAAATATTCATCTAGGCATGTGCTGCTAACATGCTGCTTAGATGGAACTCTAAGATTATGGAGTGAGATGGATAGTGGGAGGGTAAAAAAAGTTGGCAGGGACATTAATGATCATAAAATCATGAGACGATCTTTTTGTGTTGTTGCTGTGATTGAAGTAAATCAGGCCTTGAATGGAGATCTTGGAATGGATGTATTTTTTACTTGGGCAACGGAAAACCAACGTATGTTTAAATCCTGTGATGGAGACAACCAATTTATTACTGCTGGAGAATTTGAGCATGGAGGGCCTGGCAAATGTGAATGGTTAATTGGGTTTGGTCCTGGAATGCTGGTCACTTTCTGGGCTATCCATTGTCTTGATGACATCAATCCGTTAAGGTTCCCACGAGTTACATTATGGAAGAAACGAAGCCTGGAATCTGGAACTTTTGTTAGAGGTGATTTCTCTAGTTTTAAGGAGCAACTAATTCTTCATAAAGTTGCCATTTCAAGAAACTGCCTTTCTGGTTCTCCAACTGTTTGTTCTTTGATTTGTCTATCACCTTATAACTCCTTGGTCTGGTCCTTTTTGGATACCCGAACATTGAAAAGTCTAGAGGATATATCTCCTAATGAATCCCAAACTGGAAAGTTCTTGCCAATTTCAGCAAGTGGGATTTTAGATATAGATGGTCACACGGGAAAAATCTTACAAGTTGCTGTGCATCCTTGTGCTTCTGAAGTTGAACTTGCTGTTTCTCTTGATTCTGATGGGTTGCTTTTATTTTGGTCTCTTTCTACCATTTCAAACAGCATCTCTGCCCTCCCAACATTGACTCCTTCATGGAAACAATGTGGAAAACTTAAAACTCAAGGTTTGTGTTCCAAATATACATCCTTGAGCTGGGCTCCTTCAATGCTGCATGAAGACAGGGTTCTTCTTATGGGTCATGTTGCAGGAATTGATTGCTTTATAGTAAAGGTTTCTAGAACTGAAGAGGATGAAATATCATGTAATTACATATGCACTATACCTCTTAGTGGTCATAGGATTTATGAGGAAGGTCCTACAAATATTTTTTCCATACCTTTGCCTTATTGTAACTATAAAATGGTAAAATATAATAAATTTCTGGTTTTGGGGGTTTGGATGAATGGGTTTGAGGCCTTATCATGGGAAATCACATTTCACCCTGTTGATTTACTGGGAAGTTGCTGTGAATGTAATGTTGATGATAATGCTGTTAAATGCATTGTGTGGAAGTTTGAAATTACTACTTCTGATAAAAGATATTGCATTGTTGTCTATCCCCGTTCATCTCAATTTCCTGAGGCCCACACAAATAATCAAATTACTAGTTTTGCTGTGGTCTGTCCAAGTAGTCTGATATCTGTGGATCAAAAGTTAGCTAATGATGATGATATTTGCCACAAAATTCCTGCATATACTATGGCAACAGGCTCCTCTGAGGGTATTTTGAAACTGTGGAGAAATAAGCTTGGTGTCCCATCAACCCTTGACATGCAATGGGAGCTTGTAGGTATGTTTGTTGCACATCAAGGTCCTGTATCTACTCTGTGCTTAACTAATTGTGGCCGGAAGATTGCAACTGTTTCTTCTAAAAGTGATTTGAATGCCGTGAGCACGCTTTCTGTATGGGAGTCTGTATACCTTTCAGGGTTTGGTAGTTTCATATTGGAAGATACATTATCCTTTGATAGAAGTGTTGTTGCTGTAAATTGGTTAACTTTTGAAAATGGTCAATTCTTGCTTGGTGTATGCATGGAGAATGAGCTACGGATATATGCTCAGAGGCGCTGTGATGGTCAGACTTTGCTGAACTCTAAAAAGTCTTTGAAAATGCGAATTTGGACGTGCATTGCAATTGCTTATACTTCTCCTGCTATTCATGGCCTGTTTTCTGGTCGCAGGGCCTCTGCTATTGTTGTACACAATAGCTACTTTAGTCTATTTAGTAGGTGGCTGTTTCTCATTGACAAAGAAAATCAGGACAAATGCCATCCAAATTTTGTCATGGACAACTCCTACGGTGTTGACTATGGAACAGGTACAAACACTCTTTGTGCTGTGTCCACTGGTTGTGACATTGGTGCTTCCAAAGTATCATCAATTGAAGATCTTAGAAGAGAATTTAAGTCTCCTCTTTCTGTGATGACTGATATGAAAAGTGATGTACCTAGATACTTGTTTGTAGCAAGTGATCCACTTCAATTTGACTCAGGAATAAATCTTGGTTTCTGGAGCATACTGGAAATTGCTGAGAAGTTAAGGGGATCTTTGCCTGCTTATCATCCTGAGGCACTCCTCACAAATATATATTCAGGTTTCAGTTTTTCCCATTTTATAATGTATGCAATTTATTCTTGTGCTTCAATCTTTAGTATCTATCTAAGCTGCTGCAATGCTAGTTATAGCATTCATCTTTGATTGTCAGACTAGTAGACAGTTACATCATAAAATTGCATTTTATTGTGATCTTTATTGCAGTTTATTCATCATTGGGATCATTTGTGTTCTTTTACTTGAAGCATTGTTTTTTATTAAGAAAATTGGTGTTTTTAACTTCTCTGAAAGGGGAAAGGGGATAATGAAAAATTTTCATTCAGTGGCTAGGACTTGTGAATAGTTTTGATTAGATCCGGAATAGGCTTTATAACATCTCAGACTTGGTAAAAGCTTTCTTTCTTTGTCTCTTATTACAGTTCAGATATCTTGCATTCCTTTCACCTCTAAGTTAAAAATAAGCAATTGGAAAAAAGTACTTAACTGCTATATACAAATTTCTCTTTACTTTTCATATAGGATAGAGTCTCTTCCATTGTTTCTGGAGCTTGGTAAAATCTTGTTAATAAGGGGCCTAAACTTTATATTATATTTTACACTCACAAACATTCACTTTTGGGTATTATGCTTGTTAATAATTACTTGTTTTTGGTCTATTGGAGGCTCATGGAGCCTCTTCTCCTGTCGCAAAATCCTTCTTGTATGAATAGGATTTGACCCCATTCTCTAGGCAACAGGTGACTTTACAATCTAAGCTTGCTGACACTGACTGTTTATTAACTGTTAGTAAACTCATATTTATTTTCTTGTGAATATCTTTCATTTTGTTTTTCAATCTTGAAGGAAATTGCTCTTCTTCTCCTACCTTTCTCCATTCCTTTCCCTTCTATATTAGTCATCTGCAGATCCTGTCTATGGTATGAGATATGTAGACACTGGAAGTTCTTAGATATAAGGCAGGATGAAGAATGATTGATATACTTTTTTTATTGATTTTTTGCTATCCTCTTGTGAAATGTTTAGTTACTGACTACAAAGAAAAACAAATATATTAAAGAGGTTAAATTGAGATGGTCTGCCTTTCATGGTCATGTGAGTTTACATCCTCAAAAGGGATGTTACTCATGACCTCACAACAGAAACATCTGACTGGAAATACTTTCAGCTAATATCTTTCCTATCAGTAAATTTGTTTTGTAATATGCTGACCTATGTTGATTCTCTTCCTGTGAGGCCTCCAGCTTTCATTAAATTTTGGGAAGCAGCTCATTGAAAGCTTCATATTTAATCATATGCCAGGGCTAATGATATATTACTGATGTCTTTAGGGAATTGGAAACGTGCATATACATCTGTCAGGCATCTTGCTGAATACCTTACTTCACATGATGTCTCAGAGAAGAGATGTGCCTCCACTAAGTCTGGTGATATTGTCCCACAGATCCTTTTGTCAAATTATTATGAAGGGTTTCTTTCCAAAGGTTCTGTCATTAATGAATTTAAATGGAGTGGGGTTGATACATCAATGACATCTTTTTCACAGTTTAATGGAGGCATTACTGAGTTTGCTTACAATTTTGAGTCTGCTGATGCTTCCACTTACATGATTAATTCATCTTCTTCAAAATCCGAACTTTGTGGCTTTGCTGAGTCTCTTGAGAATTTAAATGACCTACTAGCTGTAACCACCATAGATAAGATGGACATGCTTGCGGTTGTTGATGTACTCAAAGAAGTTAGTAATATGCAATCCGCTTCAGCCTACGAAAATCTTGATGAACCTGGTCGAAGGTACTTCAACAATATGTTTATTGCATTGTTTTGTTTCCGAGTTATTGTTGTACGGCATTTACTGCATGGTGTACTGACCAATGATTCATATTTTGCTAAAGGAACTTTGCTCAAATATGTGGTTTGATCTTAAATTTTACTTAGTGTCAGCTTAATATATAGGTCTGTAATGTCAATCTTTTCAATATTTTTTCCTTGCTGACAAGTCAACTGAGTTATTAAGTGCTTGAGGAGGTGGGCCCAGCATGCAAAATTCGTGTAAAAATTGCAACTCTTTAAAACTCTGCAATGGGAAGACTCTAATTTACAAAGAACAGAGTCTAAATGTTGTGCAGTGGATTCTCATTCCTCAAAACGGTTATTCATTTGTTGAAAACAGTTGTTCATATAGAGAATCTTTACCACTTCGTGCATGTTGCATAGAGAGAATTTTGTCTGCCACAATACAATTAATCTCAAAGCTTGTAGTTGATAGGAAAAGGCTCTACAATGTTGTAAATCTTAAAGATGTCCCACATATGCATGGTCAGATTTAATTGGTAGAATTGTTGCTTGGATCTAAATTCAGGTCCAACTTAATGTGTGTTTTTACTGAATAGAATGAGGAGATTCTACATAAAGACCTTTTAAATCAAGCTGATTATGATATCATGCTGGAACCGTACAAATTCTAGAAGCTTAATTCGTTCAAAATGGTGCCTACACTGGTATTTGAACTTTCAAACAAATAGTTTCAACATAAGTTGTAGCATAAAATTATGTTATTTAGTCTTTGTGCTTACTCTGATTTAAATTTTTATATGCTGTTGTTATGTAAAGTAATCGTGTTGTTAATTCAAACTTTAATTCTTTTTTTCCGGTAGCATTATTGTTAAATTGTTTTTGAAATTTTGATAATGATATATGTGTATTATTTAACTGTTTGTTGAAGGTTTTGGGTGGCATTAAGGTTTCAGCAACTACACTTTTCTCGAAGGTTTGGTAGATTGGCATCTATGGAAGAGTTGATGGTTGAGTCTAGGCTTATAGGATGGGCTTTCCACTCTGATTGTCAAGAAACTTTGTTTGGTTCTGTTCTATCTAATGAGCCATCTTGGCCAGAAATGCGGGCACTGGGTGTTGGATTTTGGTTCACTAACATGACACAATTGCGTATAAGGGTAACATTTAGAGCTATTCATTTTTTATTACTTTATTTATACACTGTATTTCAATCTTTAGTTTTTAATTTGTTTTATAATAATATATCAATCTTTAATTGCAACAGAACTGTGTCCTTTTTTGGGTCCCCATGTAGATCTTGTTTAATCTTTTCTGTTATAAATTTGCATTGATTAGTGTCAGTTATACATGATTTTCTGCACTGTTCAATTTTCATCTTACGAGTAGATTTATCCAGGAAATCGTGAAAATACAGATCATGTTGGTCTGACTGCTGTGGAGTCTCACATTATTTCATTCCTGAGTAATCTGGTAGTACGATCATCTATTTTCTAGTGGAATGCAATTTAGTGGGATTGAGCGAAATATGTCATGGCATATGATAATCTACTTTTCATGTTATGCACCAATTTTTCAGTTTATATATGGAGAAATAGTTTGTTTTGTCGGGACGGAAACATACATAGCATTGCAGGACGGGAGAATTGACTTGTCCCAATTTAGAGAACCTATTTTGAAGAGGCATCTCATTCACAGTTTGATATCAGATTTGGCTATCTGCATCAGTAATAGTTGATAATTTTGGAGTTAGGATAGCCATGCCTTTTGCTTGATTATTGTTTAGTTGGTGGCTGATTGCAGCTTGCTTCATTGGAGTTTATCTATGGGGTTTGTTATCAGAAATAGGTTTATTCAGGTGTCAATATGTCCAGAATTTAAAGGTGATTGACAGGGTCAAGACAGTAGTATTTATGCTCTATGTCACTCCTTGCGAATACATCATTCTAAAACTACAAATGGAAAATCTTATTATTGTTTTATTAAAACAATGAAATGAGTTAAAAACAAAACTAATTGAACTTGGCTTGGATACCGTGTTAAGTAAATCACTTTACCCAAAGTTAACAGTGTTTTGTGATTGCAAACTATTGGTTTGCATAGATGATCATGGTCATGAATAGCAGTTGCAGTTAGTGAGAAATTGGTTTATCGAAATTTCTCTGCTTCAATATTTTCTTACAAGGCAATTTGTTTTGTTTTTTTATTTTTTATTTTTTTGTCATCTGGGTTCTCTGATGGATGACACATATACTGTCTCATCTCAACTTTGTAATAAACAGTTAAAAGGTGTTTTACTTGTGGATTTTTGATACTACTCTTTTAAATGTAGATGGAGAAACTGGCAAGATCACAGTACCTGAAGAGCAAAAAGCCTAAAGACTGTGCCCTTTTATATGTAGCTTTGAATAGAATTCAAGTTTTGGCTGGCCTATATAAACTTAGCAAGGATGAGAAGGACAAACCCCTGGTGGCATTTCTTTCGCGCAATTTTCAGGTATGTGTAAAGTTAGGTGATTGATGTGATTGTTGCATTTGTGGTAAACATTATAAAACTAATTTCCTGGAATCTTTCTTGGAAGAATCTTTCACTAATCTTTTTTAATTGTCAGTAATATTATTATTGGGTTCCGAGCTTCTTAAATTCAAACATTTTTGTTCACGTAGTTTTTGTTGCTAACATGCTGAGGAAGACCTTGGTTGATTTTATCTAGCATATTGAATTTCAGTTTCTACTTTAATTACTTTATTAGAGGAGAAAAATAAGGCAGCTGCTTTTATATATTCTTATGTTTTGTTGGGTAGATTATTACCTGTACAATTTCCTAGATTCTGGTCTTAATAAATGTTTGTTGACTGTTGCATTTGGTGATGTTGTGATGCAATTAAATTTGGTTGATTTTTCTTCCATATTTATGTCCATTCTCTATTTACATCATTTACTTTTGCAGGAGGAGAAAAATAAGGCAGCTGCTTTGAAAAATGCTTATGTCTTACTGGGGAGACATCAACTAGAGCTGGCTGTTGCTTTCTTTCTGCTTGGGGGCGATGCAGTCTCTGCAATTAATGTGTGTGCAAAAAACCTTGGGGATGAACAGCTTGCACTAGTAATTTGCCGGCTCCTAGAGACGCGCGGTGGACCATTGGAGCGTCATCTTATTACAAAGTTTATACTTCCATCTGCCATGGAGAGGAAAGACTACTGGCTTGCAAGCCTTCTGGAGGTTTTATATATGATATTTTTCTATTTTCAGATTCCCCCCTTTTTGTTGTTTTCTTCATTAAACTTTCTTGTGTAATGTTTTGTTTGTTACCCCTTTCCACTTTCTAACCAGTCTCAAATTATAACATCTTCATCTTCTTTTGCAGTGGGAATTAGGGAATTACCCTCAGTCATTTCTGACCTTGATTGGTTTCCAAGAAACTACTGTTACAGATAAGTTTGCTCTTTTGTCCAATGGTGCTGCTTTTGTGGATCCTGGTATTGGTTTGTATTGCCTTACCCTAGCAAACAAAAACTGTATGAAGAATGCTATCGGGGAAAAAAATGCTGCTATCCTTGGTAGATGGGCAACTTTGATGAGAGCTACTGCTTTAAACAGATGTGGGCTTCCTGTAAGTTTTCTTGTTTCTGGATAATATATACTTGATTTAATATTTTGTTTGAGCCTTGTCTCGTCAGAGTCAACATACACACTCAAACATCTAATTTCCCAGTTCTTAAAGTATTTTAAATGTTTAAAGAACTGTTGCAGATTAAATCTGTCTTCAACTTTGATATTTTTGATTGGGTTATAGCTGCATTGAAACTATAGACTCTATACTTTCTTGCTATCCTAATATCAAAAAGTTACCCTACTCTGTGATAGTGTTTCATGTGTTGTTCTTGTACATTTGTCATATGACTATTTAAATGATTTCTGTTTAATAAAACAAATGCTGGGTGTACAATATGGGATTGAAAAGTTTTATTTTTATTTATTTTGTGATGCAAGAAACCCCTCAAACAATTCTAGTATATTCAAGGACTCTTGGAGCTAGGAAGCTTGCTAAAGATTGCTAGAAACTAACCTTTTTTATTAAGTTTATGCTTTGCTAAAGTTTGAACCTTTTGCATCCTCTTTTGTTATTATAATTTTCACTTTGCTTCTAGTGCGGCTGTATGCAGTTGAATTGTCTTTATATTTGGTCACAAATGTGAATGCAGTTGAATTGTCTTTATATTTGGTCACAAATGTGACTATGTGTCAATCAGAAATTGCAACTATTAACCTTTTTTTTGTCTATTTAAAGCTTGAAGCTTTGGAGTGCCTTTCATCTTCTCCGAGCACCATTGCAGTTGCAGATCAAGGAAGTGAACATTCTCAAATTATACCTGCAATTCTAACGCTTTCTGCTTGCGATTCCTCTAACTGGCTGTCAGGCGATGTGGCTTTGCATCTGGAGTCCCATGGTAAATTGGATTTATCTCTTCAATATTTCTCAAAATTGATGTGGGAGCATCCTAGTTGGCCTAATCTGGGATATGATAGAGCCAGCACATGCTCTGTGGATCTTGAAGCTCATCAACACCGTAAAATACTAGAAGCCTTTCAATGTAAGTTATACACTGGACTTGCGTATCTTGAGCAGAGATTTGCATTGGAATCTTCCTCTCTAGTCAGCTTGGTATGTTTTTTATAGACAATGATACTATGCTTTAACTTTATCTGTCTGCTGTATGCTAATTGTCTAAGAGGGACTGATTTGTTTTTGTGTTTCCCTTTATACAGATTGTAGTCTTCTTGTACAGCAATGGGTTATCATTTATTGGATATGACATATTATGTGGATATACTTGTCGAGGACTGTCACAAGATGAGAGCAATGTAAAAGAAAGCTTCCTCTTATATTTTCTTCAGCATAAGCCACTTTTGAGGGCTACTGAAGACTTCTCCTTTTTTATTTCACGGTTTATTGCTGCCTCAAGCATTACTTGCTCCAATTTGAAACCACTTCATATTGAAAATGGTCTGTGTAGAGAAGTTGGATCTGCGTGTTTGAATGCTTGGGGGAATTACTTTCGATCTATTATATTGTCATTGTGGAGTTTAAGAGCTGCTATGAGGAATTATTTTGGCTACTTGACTGAAGAACTCATTATGGAACCCCTTCTTCTTCTTGATTTATATGAATATTATGTGCATTTTGCCTCTGCTTGTCTTCAGAGAAATTCAAAAAATATTCTTCTTCTGGTGCAACCTCTCTTGATTACCTATACTGATGGGCATACTCCCTACGATGTTGATATGGTGAATTTGAAGAAAATTTTCCACCAAACTTCAGATTTGGTAGTCTTTACATCAACTGATGATGTGGAAGGGATGCCTCAGGTTCCTAATAAAAAATGTGATCTTTTGCATTCTATTCCAGAAGATGAAAGATGGCAAATCATGGGAGCTTGCTTGTGGCAGCACATGTCCAGATTCACCAAACATAAGCTAAATTCTATGTCCATGAAACTTGATGACAATCATTCTACTGGTTTTTCCTGTGGAAAATTTTCTCCCAGTACATCTAGTTTGAAAAATTCTGAATCTTCTAGCATGTGTGTAATGGAACACATCAGGCTTCTCTCTTTGATATTGAGCAAGTCATTGAACTCAACATTGTTGCATGTTTCTTCTTATCATGTAAAACAACTAGCAATATTCCTACAGCAGAAACTGGAGATTGGATTTGATGTTCTAACTTGTCAATGGCTAGAAGAGTCTAAACTGTCTCAACCCACAGTCCTCCATTCACATTTACGTGAGGATGCTGCAAGAATGTACATGATGAATGACATGGATAAAGTAGCCGTATCTGAATTACTATGGGATGCCTGTGCTGATGCAAATATTATATTTGAAGGTTTTATGCAAGAAAAAATAGATTGGCGACATCTTATCCATTGTAAACCATCTAAAGGATGGACACACATAAATGAAGTTGTGATGATGGATCATGAAAATAAGGCATATCACAATCATGGTGGCAGTTCTAGCAGTCCTCCTAGTGGTGAAATTGGAACGCCCAGTAGGGGCCATTTTCGAAATGGTCATACTTTACTGAGCTCTTGGCATAAAGATACAAGCATTGCAAATGAGGTTACACCTTTTCAGTCTCCTCAAGAAATATGCAGGAGAAATGGGGAGCTTTTTGAGGTTATTTTTCTTTCCTTTTTCCTTGTATCTTTTGTCCATATCATACATGGATTTTCCTAATTGAAGGCTCTGTCGTCAAATAGATTATGTATGGTTTCAATCCTTTCATCTACAGAGATTTTTACTTACCTGATTCTAACTAGATGTTTTACTTTGAGCAGACAATGTGCATCAACTCCGTTGATCAAAGGCAGGTAGCAGTTGCTAGCAGCCGAAAGGTTTGTCTCTGCACTCAAAATCTGCTTTTTTCTGGGAGTGGGTCCAAATTACCTTGTTTATATATCTTTCCTAAAACTATTTCTTCTATACGAAGAAGCTTTATACTTTGTTCTCCATCACTGTTGATAATAATTTAATCAATAGTAATATTATGTGCATATTTTGTACTTGTTCAAATAATATGATATATGCATAACTTGTGTAATCAATCACATGAAGAATACTCAATTGCAAATTTTAATGTGATTCAGGGAATAGTTTTCTTTAATTGGGAAAATGGGCTGCCTTTCAGAGGTCAAGTTGATTATATTTGGTCAGATGCTGATTGGCCACATAATGGTTGGCCTGGTTCAGAATCAGCCCCCATGCCGACCCTTTTTTCATCTGGCATTGGTCTTGGGAGCAAGAAAGCGGCACATCTTGGGTTAGGTGGTGCTACCATTGGTTTGGATTCATCAGAAAGACCAGTTAGAGATTTGACTGGTGGTGGAGCATTTGGGAATCCTGGTTATGCTGGTATTAGAGCATCTGGCTTAGGTTGGGAGATTCAAGATGATTTTGAGGAGTGCAGTGATCCACCAGCTACATTGGAAAATATAAGTACAAGGGCTTTCTCAAGTCACCCCTCCAGGCCTTTCTTCTTGGTTGGTTCTAGCAATACACACATTTACTTATGGGAGGTATGCAACTTCAATAGCTAAAGGAATACCATTTTTATTTTTTGTGTGGTTTTTTTCCTAGGTTTTCCCTATGGGAGAACTCCTGCACAAAATGTGTATAAACAAACTTCTTCAGATTTCCTTGATTAAGGATGAAATCTAGTATTCTTTGTAACTAAGTATTAGGTCAAACTTGGGCTGCAGTGAAATTATCCTGTATAATCACAGTTCAGAGATTGCAGGCATGATACCAGTTTACTTTATCCAATGTTTTGAAAATTTGCTTGGGGAAGGGAAAACAGAAGGAAAAAGAGTAACTGATCTTTGAATGATTGTTCAATGTTTTAGCTTGTAATGTTTGATTCAATTTAAAAAACTGGAAAAATCAATCATTAGACATGTACATGGTGAGGACCTTACCTGTTTTTTTTACTGACTATCAAGCTGATCCATCCCAGGTTTGTAATTCTCTGTCCATTTGTCAGAACCACCTGTCAACAGCTGATGTAAAAGCTGCCTAAATTTTGTTAATATCTCAAGCTTTTAGGAATATTTGGCTTATGTGAAATATATCTATTGCAGTTTGGTAAGGATAAGGCTACTGCTACTTATGGTGTGCTTCCTGCTGCAAATGTTCCTCCCCCATATGCTCTTGCATCAATATCTGCTTTGCAATTTGATCACTTTGGGCACAGATTTGCTAGTGCTGCACTGGATGGAACCGTATGCACATGGCAGCTCGAGGTGGGAAGAAGGAGCAACGTCTGTCCAACAGAATCATCACTCTGCTTTAACAGTCATGCAACGTATGTTTCCTACTCCTTCATTACTGTACTAGTAGATCCACTAACAGATTCTAAAATTCTCACATTAATTTCCTTAAAAAAAAAACTAAAATAATACCTCCATTTCTTTGAAATGATGAAAAGTGGCTTCTGCAATATGTGTGTAGTCTCACCAATATAGGTAGGCTTTTCTCTTGCACTTGTCCAATATGCATTTAGCTTATGGCAGTTGCCAATATATTGGAAAAGTCTCTAGCAATTTTGTGATGGCTTTGGTCTATGAATTTGGAGTATGTTTGCTTAATCATATGTTACTTCTGTGTACTCTCTGATTTATTATTTTATTTCCTTTGTCCACTTGATGTTGCTATCTTGTAAAGATTTGATTAGCACTTAAACTATGGTTTTTTCCATTTGCTAAGATGTTTCTTCATGCCACTAAATGGTCATGATCAACCAACTGTTGTTTGATTGCAGGGATGTCACTTACATTACTTCAAGTGGATCTGTTATTGCTGCAGCTGGACATAGCTCTAGTGGTATTAATGTGGTTATATGGGACACTTTGGCTCCACCTTCAAGCTCCAGAGCTTCCATCATTTGTCATGAAGGTTTTTTTTTTTTTTTTTCTACCCTGTTAAAGATTTTAGAACTTAAATAGGGTGGAATAGACATTTTTGAGTCTTTTTTTTATTGACTTCAACCTTTGATACTGACATTTAAAACAAGAAATGGTACAAATTTTTTTCATGATCACTCACAGGTAGGAGTTCTGTTTCTGCTTGTGGTTTCAGGAAAAAAAAAATCTGTTTTTTGACATAAGATAGATGAGGATTTTCTGGTTTTTGAAGTGATCATAGTGAAGTATTGACCCAACAGAGAAAAAATTACCAAAGTTTTTAAGTTAAATTGAGATGTGCGAGTCAAATTGCCAGTTCATGAGAGTGTGGGGTGAAATTGAAACTGACATATTAGCTACATTTAATAGGAAAATATACATTACTAGTACATGGTGTAGAATCAACGGTGTGATTTCAGATGATATGTCAGTTCAGTGCATTTATTGTTAGTGTTGACAATTAGGATTTCATTTGTTCAGAAAGTTGTTCTTTAGTTTAGCAGAATCTCCCATTTATTACCTGCACTCACCCTTTTCCTTTTGTATGTGGAGGTGGTGCACGCTCCATTTCTGTGTTTGATAATAACATTGGAAGTGGATCTGTTTCTCCCCTTATTGTGACTGGTGGTAAAGGTGGTGATGTTGGAATTCATGACTTCCGTTACATAGTAACTGGAAGAGCTAAAAGGCACAGGCACTTGGATTCTGGTGATCCAAATATAAACTCATCTGTAAATACGGATATGCGAACAGGCTCTGGGAATGATCCTGGAGACAAGAATGGGATGCTTTGGTATATACCAAAGGCTCACTCAGGTAGGCATTTTTCTCCCCTGACAATTTTAACTGTATATTAGAGATTTAATCTAATTTATTCATATACTTATCTGCTTGAAGGGAGTGTCACAAGTATATCTACCATCCCAAATACCAGTTTGTTCTTAACTGGAAGCAAAGATGGAGATGTTAAACTTTGGGATGCCAAAGCGGCCAAGTTAGTTTATCATTGGCCTAAATTGCATGAAAGGCACACTTTTTTGCAGCCAAGCTCTCGGGGTTTTGGTGGAGTCGTTCGGGTAATCAATATAAGTTTTTGCATTAATTTTGAACCTTTTTTTGTAATTCATATTTGGTTGATAGCATTTGGTTTTGCTTAAAAAAAGTACTTTCTAGCTTCTTATCTGCACTGAGAAAAGCCTTATCATGTATGTCACAGGCTGCTGTCACAGATATACAAGTTGTTTCACATGGATTTCTTACATGTGGTGGAGATGGTTCTGTGAAGTTGGTACAACTCAAAGATGTTACCAACTTCCGATAAATTGAAGTTCTATTTTGATCTCACAAGCGATCTTACGGATCTGTGAAATGGGCTAACTTGGAATTCTGTGAAGTTGTTTGATAGTGCAACCTCTGTCCATTTTCGCATGTTCACCCAACCATGTATGTATATATCCTGAGTGTCCTATACAGATGACCTCCCTGCCATTCGTTTTCAAAAAGATTTCAATCGGAACCTGAAAAGCACCTAATTTTTTTTTCGGTGTATTACTTGAGGAAGGAGAACGAAGGTAGAATCCTGTCCCCTGCCCCTGAGCTGCAGGTTTGTCTTAAACATAATGGGTAAAACGAAATTCCCCTTTTCCCACATGTGTTATGTCTGGTGCCATACAGATGGCAGCAACACAATGCTAAGCATTGTCTTCTTGAGTATAGGAATAATGGTGTGTTGGTACTGAGGCCTTCGTACAGTATTCAAACAGTTGTCTCGTTCTGCTAATGCTGAGCACTAATTCTGGTTTTTGAAGTACCTGTGCGAGTCAAGAGAAGGCAATAGAGAAAGTTCATATCCAAGTTTTGTATCATGTTCTTTGAGAACAGAATTTGCTGTGCGGTTTAAAGCGATTGTTGTTGTAAATGGTTTGAGTATGGGTCTTTGTAATTACTGGAAAGGCTATCATATACCAATTCCTTTTTAAATTTTTACTCCCATATCCTTCGTTGGCAAATCGGTATTGTTCAACCGAAGATGAAATAACTAGGATTTTTATTTTTCCGAGGGAGTACAGTTGGTCTCCATTGTTTCTACTTCAATCTTTGGTCTCGGTCGCTTATCAATCACTTGTATTGTAGGAGCGGGCGGGGCAATCCCATCGATATTTAGAGAGACAAATAGAGCTATTTCTGTGGGCGGTGCACGAGCTGAGCTATAACAAGTCCCTGTAATGAACAGCCATTGTCTCGCTGCATTAAGTTGAGTGCCAATGGCAATCTCTAAAAAGTCAACATAAGCTGTTCAGTCTCATTTCAATGCAACACTAGTCTAGTGCTTTCTTCTTTTAATTTTTTACCTAACTTAAGTTCTGCTTTTTCTCTCATCTTTATCATGAATCAACTGACACGTGGATGAATTTCAGTTGATTACCTGATTTTAGCAAAACTGCCATCTAGAGGGGAAGAGGATCATCCAAGAAACCATGGGTACACACTGAATGCTTATTATGCAGCTGCCTTGCACTTGACAATCACTTTTTCTTAAATTGAATATAATAAACTTGTTCATTGATCGTCTCCTACGGTCAAAACTCTGAAATTAAAAATCTTGTTTCCTTTTGTACTTCCATTCAACATTGGAATCTGTTTTTCGTGGGGTCAATCACAAAATGCTAAACTGCTGATTTTCGTGCATATTTATGCGTAATTTTATTGATAATTATTATTTCTTAGAAAATGCCGAAAAAATAAACGAACCGGATCACTCAAACGGCTGGTAACTTACAATCTTTCGATTCACGGCTCTTGAACAGGGACCCATTAACTAAGTGTGAAAACGACACGTTGATGCTCAGACGTCGTCGTTTTCCGCCGCTGTTTTACTTTAGGTTTTTGGCTCTTTCTTTTTCGGTTTATATATGAAATGGAAAAGCCTATAAAAAACGATACGGGAGAATGATGACAAATAACTGGGCATCAGAAGAAATGCATCACCACTGGTGTTCTTAGATTCTATTACTAAATCTATTTCAGATCTGAAAACAAATGGTTTTCGTTTCGTTTTTAGCTTTAAATTAATTGGATCTACTCGAACATCTACTTCCCAAATTCATTATCTGTTCACTTCCATCTATTGGTTTGTGCTTGCTCTCTTCTACTTTTCATTCCTTTTTTTTCTATTGATTTTGTGTTCTTGTAGCTCTGTTTTGTTGTATGCCTTTCTATTCTGTTTTTAGGCTTTGTTAACATGTTTGCTGCTTATCCCAGCTAATGTTTCTATTGTTGGTGGCTGCCTCAATTTTGTTGGATTTTCATTTTCTTAGTTTAATTTTATTAATATTTATTGGATGGATTTTCCGGATTCCTCTTGTAACAGGAATATTTAAGTCAAATATAAGGTATCGATTCTTGATATATGTTGCTGCTTGTAGTTTTTAGTGATGATATTGGTATGTTCCTGAGCCTTGAATTATGAGGAAATAGTTAAATCATAGGTTTTTTTTTCTTTTTGTTATTTTTTTTCCCGTCGGTAAGAGAGGGTATTATTTTGGTTTCAAGCAGAATTGAAAAACAATGCTCGTTGGGATGAATGGAACTGCATTAGATTATAATTTGAGGGCAATCAACTTTTAATTACCTTTTTTCGCTTTCAATCAGTCTTCTATATGCAATAAAGGTTGTTTAGAATCTTTTGCTTGCAATTTTAAAATACGTTGTGCCTTCTGTTAGTATATTTATTTTAGTTTAACTGGAAAATCAGCAGGATTTTGTAAATTCTAAGTTAAAATATATTAGATGCCAAAACTTGATGAGCTTCCTTCTGTTTTATTTTTCTTTTAGTTAGTATGTGTTCATTGGTGTCATACGACAAGAGAGGTTTATTTTTCATAATTGTTAAACGGGAAATTATTTTTTAATCGGTCCTACAAAATTTTGATTGTTTTGAGTATTTCATGTTCTCTGAACATGTGGCTATTTTCGAGTGGACATTGTCTAAGTAATCGTTTGATATGAGGACTATGAAAAATGTTGCTTATATAGATTATTTTGTACAAGATCTGTATTCCTCTAATCATCGGTGTGACAGATGCAAGTTTTTTTAGTTTCGCTATTAATTGCTTTGTTTTTTAATTACCTTTTCCTTTCTTCTCTTACCTCCTTTTGTTGGTGAGGATAAGTTTTGCGGCAAACGTGGTTATATTTTGTCCTTACATAGCCCTTGAAAGTCCCTTTTAACACATGTTGTAGTTTGATCATTTTTATTTGGCTCAAGTTACCAGCTTGCCAATGTTTATTCAGGATATTATCTCCTTTAGTTAATCAAACACGTGATAAGTCCTTTTTTTAACAGATAAATGTCTCCACAGTGTAATGGCAGCAGCTGAAGCAAGGGCTGTGTGGCAGAGGACTGCTAATCGTTGCTTTGTCCAAGAAGATGCCAAGAGAGCTCCCAAGCTAGCTTGCTGCCAATCATCATCTTCGTCATCAAAACAGATTGATGCTGGAACTCCAGGTGTGGCAGATGCACCTGATAATCCTGCTATAGGGTTCATGCCACTGAGCAGGAATCGGTCATATTCCAATCTACCTGCTGATACAAGATGGTGGCTTCAGCTGCATCCTAGCTGTGGTTACCAAAAGGGTTTTACATGTGAGCGATTGAACGCACTGGAGGCTGAGATGGAAGCCCTGAGAGCTGAATTTGTGAAGTCATCCTCCAAAGTTGGTGGGGAATACCCATCGAATGAAAGAGGTGTTACTCATTTTGATGTCAATAAGAACAGTGAGGTTCCTCTTGATGTACATCATAGGATCTCTGCTGATAATGTGACGAAAGATCATGAAGTCAGAAAACAAGATGTAGAGTCTCTAGATTGTAAAACCACCCAAGAATTTATTGAGTTGATGGACACAAGGGAAAACTATGAATTTGTTGAAATAGATTCTGCAGGATATCCAACTTCTAAAAAGCTAAATGAGAGCAATTTTGATCCAGAATCTCCCTGGATTGAGGATGGGAAGGGTGAGCCATGGTGGCGCACAACAGATAAAGATGATTTGGCCTCCTTGGTTGCACAAAAGTCACTCAGCTATGTGGAGAATTGTGACCTTCCTCCCCCTCAGAAGATGCATGTTAGGAGAAACTCTTATGTTTGTTCTGCAGATATTAAAAAGGCTGAAGCATCATCTTTGAATTGGAAATCTGAAGCTGATCTTATCTCGAATGCAATTTTTTATAAACGGGGCTCTTCTGATCGTGATGGAGCCTCAGTTGAAAAAATGCAAACACCAGTTGTTTCTGATCAATCATCAAGGTAACATGTGTGTGTATGTACACATTTATGTACATCATAGCCAAATTCCAGGGCTAACTTTTAGATGAACTTGTGACCTTATTATCAGGTGTAGCACAGCCGACAGGGATATCTCAGAAATACAACTACCTTCGGAGAGTGATCCTTGCAAAGCTCAGCTTATGGAAGCACTGTGCCATTCTCAAACGCGTGCGAGGAAAGCTGAGACAGCAGCAAAGCAAGCCTATGCTGAGAAGGAGCACATCCTCAAACTTTTTTTCAGACAGGCCTCGCAACTTTTTGCATATAAGCAGTGGTTCCAACTGCTACAGCTAGAAGCCCTTTACTTCCAGATCAAGAACAGTGACCAGCCAATCTCCACTCTTTTTCCAGTGGCACTTCCATGGACACCTAACAAAGGTCGGAAACTGAGAAAGAGTTGGCAGAAGGCTGCCAAAAGCAAACGAGACAAGCAAAGCCGTCCTAAAAATGACCCGTCAAAGTATGCTGTTGCTTTGGCTTTAGGGCTGGGTCTTGTTGGTGCTGGATTGCTATTGGGGTGGACCGTAGGATGGATGTTATTCTAGACTCTATAGGCCACCAATTAAATCCCCGCTTCTTGTGAAGATTCATTTACAAAGATAGGCGACAAAATCAAAGTGTAACTTCTTATGTGTGTACTTCGTTAGATTTCTTAGTGTTTTATGTACTTTGCCTTTTTCTACTTCGCATCGACTTTTTATATAGAAAAGATTTGAAGAGCTGTTCATACGTATATATTGGTTGTACATGTAGTCATACTTCTATTTCATTCTCTTTGGTGATTTGTATATGTATAATTGTGTCATCGTTTGTAATTTTCTCTTTGTATGTGATGTACTTTCTGTTCCAATTAGTGTAATTTCTTACGTGAGAATGAAAACGTCTTAACATTATTCATCATCCTTTTCGGTTTTGGTTTTTTTAGCTCAATAATAGGTTCCTATCCCTCATCTTCAAAAACAATAATTCCTTTTTTCTTTGTTATTTGGAATATCAGGTATCTGTATGGTTACATTTAGTTTCCAAAACATTTCACCTTAATTAGTACTTGAAAAAGAAAGTAAATCATATTTTACCACCTAACGTTAGCCATAAATAACTTTTTAAGTAATCTTAAATTAACAAAAATTTAAAAATCTTTTAAATCATTCAAAATATATAAAACCTTTTTTTTCCATTTTTTTCGGCTGCGCTCAACTCCAATTTTACTCTTTTACCCTTCAGTTTAGTCCATTTGAGATAAATCGAATCAAACTAAAATCGAATTTGATTAATCAAATGTCTAAAATATTTAAAACGATATTATTTTAATATATGTTGATCACAATGATATTATTTTAATTAATCTAAATATATAAATCCTAATTGTCATTCTCACTTTCATTTATTATTTTTTATACTGATATGATTTTTAAACTCATTTCAAGTGTCGATATCTCTATTTTTAACACATTATCTCAACAATTTCACCTATTTTAGCTGACAAAATTTTAGTTACTTAAATAAAAGATCAATAGCAATCTTACTCCGTGACGAAACTCAATCTCTCGCTGATCTTTTTCGTATCTCTTAGTCATATGACCTTTTCTTTCTCAATATCTTTTACATCATAGCTCTATTAATAACAATATTAATAGTGATATAAATGGTAATTAGGGTTTTAAAGGTATAAATATATGTATTTAAACATGTTAGAGGGATAAATTATTATATTCAAAACATTTAAGTTTAATATGAAAATTATCATTTTTTCAAAATTATGAATAGTAAAACTTTTATTTATCATTATATTGTTTTTTTTTTTAAGAATTTGATTTTGAATGAGAAATTTTTTATGCTTAAATTTGTCAATCAAATCTCTATTAAATCATATATGATTTATTTAAATTTGAACCCATAAAACATTTGAAGCCGAGGCTTTTGACTTTCTCATTTAAAATCCTTTTTTTTTTTTTAAATCTAGTTCATTAATTTTTTTTGAATTTTAGACCCATTTAAGTTTATTTATGTGATTTTAAAATCTTAAAAAATATATCTTTATTAATAATAAATTTTTAAACCCTATTAAGTATTGAATTTGAATAACATTTGTTCAAACCAAAACCTAATAGTTTAATATACAAATTTTTTTTTTTTTTTTTTTTTGTTAGTTTAACCAAGGGTCTAATTTTACGCGGCCCAGAATTAAATTTTTTAAATCAAACAATTGGCTTTGAACTTACTCGAGCAAATTGGAAGGCTCATTTATGCTATCAAGGGGTAAAAAATTGTTTTTGGGCTAACCCTTGGTGAGATATATATATATATATATATATATATATATATATATCCCGACCAGCCTTGCCCCGTATTTTCTCTTCTTTACCCAGTAAATTATAGCTGCATACTAGAGTTTTCGAGTCCCCAAAAAGCTATAGCAAAGGCTTTGTGAAATAGAGTACAAACAGGATGCCGGTGATGGAGAAGCTGAAAATTTTCTGGGTACAAGAACCCGTTGTCTGTGTTTCTTGTCTCATCGCTGGTGTTGGTACGCTTAATTTTAATTCCTCGCTCTCAAAACCCTAATTTATGTCTTTTTTTTTTTTTATTCGTTGATTACTTTTACAAATTTATTTAACCTCCAATCATTTTTCTTTAGATCCGTTGAATGTGGATTACATTTGTGACGATCTTTTGTCCTTTAATTTTTTTATTTTTGTTTCTAAGGTTTGCTATTGAAGTAAAGCATCGTGTTGTACTAATCTTGATCTGGCTACGAAAATTTGATGTGCAACTAGGGATTTTTATAGACAATTAAATAATTTCAAAAGATTGATATTTTTCAAATCAATTCTGGAGGTTGAAGTTTTTGGAATTCCTTTTAATTAGAAGGAACAATCACTCCAATTGCTAACAATATTATTGACGTTTGAACAGATGGTATTTAATAGGTTTTTATGCATACTTTTGGCGGTATTCATTTTTATTGTGATCTGGAATTTTAACTTTCAATTCTATTGGAGTTGGGAAAATACTTTCTATGCTTTTAGAAGTAGTTTCTTTTCGTAGTTTTGCTCAGAAAAGCCATCTTTTCAAGGCTGAGCAATTTACAGTCGCTGCTGAAGACGACTTTTGTCTAAATACATATGTATTGAATTTGAAGCTTATAATAAATTGCATTAGTACGAGAAACTTGACTATGTACTAATTCACTTGGATAATGAGGTCCAACTGCCAACGGTAGAACATTGAAATATTGTCTGCCAGTTTTATATAATCTCTACCCTCAAGAGAACGAAAAAAATCCAGTGGTGGCTGTTGTTTGTTACAAGTGAAGAGAGTTCTCTTGTGTTTGTCAGGATGAAAATTCCCATGACATCTTATGGAGAAACACTTAAAGCTTTTTTGGGGTCAATTGGCTGTGATCATTGTTATGCAAAATGTGGAGGAGAAAGCTTAATCATTTTAAGCTTTGTAAATGACACTCTGGAGCCCAAGCATCATTGGTAGATGATTTAATCCATTAAGTGGACTCAACTCTCAGCATCTTGGCTAGATAGCTTTGAATAAAATTATTTGTTTTCTTTGAAAAGTATTGAATTGCTTAACCACTAACGGGATATTCTGCATCAATTCATTATTTAGATTGCTTTAGTCTTTATTATATGCAGTAGAACTCAACTGCTCTTTAAGTTCTTCCAGCTTTATTGGCATTAAGGGTTTGCAACATGATATAGCTGGGAAAGATAACTGATGCATTTTGGTGCGGAAATGAAACTTTGCTTTCTTGCCAACTGACTTTGTCATGTTCTGAAATTTTCAGGCCTCTTCCTTCCCGCTGTCGTAAGGCCCATGCTAGACTCATTTGAATCATCTAAACAAGTCCCTCAACCTGCTTTAAGTGATGTGAGTATTGAACTTGGTTTTGTGATTTCAATGTTTTCTTGTGCTCAGAAAATTATGGATGCTTCTTTCTTTTGCTATATGAATTTAGCCAAGTTCCTCAACCTGCTTCGATTTATTATTTAAATTAATGTCATACAATGGCAGCATTCCCAAAATAGAACACTGCATGTTGTGTACATCTATTCTAAGTTGTAATTGAGGTCTGCCGCCACTCCAGTGCTATGCAGCGTCCATAACTATGAACTGTTTAATTTTGGCACTTTTCTCTTCCACTGAAATAGTCTACAAACAGTCTGAAATTTTTTGGTTTTATCTGGTTATTATAATCTCAATTTTCGAAAGAAAAAGAAAATTGGCTGAAATGGTGGCTAAAATAGTAATGTATTAATGAGCTTCCTGGAAGCCTCCAAGTGTCATTTAGGGATAATTAGAAAGTTAAAGCGGTGTTTAATTGGGCCGACATCACAAGAAAGGGCAATTATACCAGCTTTTGTGTGTTTTACACAGTTGCAATTGGAATTTTCGTACCTATACATGTTGATCTGCATCTGCTTCTTTAAACACTTATCTTGTATACTTGCAGGTGGTTGCAGGTGTGACTGGAAAAAAACAGGGATGACGTGTTTCGCCAATTCAAGTTGAAAAGCTTAGCATTCTGCTCCCACCAGTGCCTCTTAAGCCTTTTTCCCATGTTTGCTTCATTCTCTTCATAAGTGAAATAAAGCCAGACTTTAAACTTGAGAAATTCTAAAGGAGAGTTGCATTTTGAACCTGACCCTGTTTCATGGAAGCATGTGAATGTTTCAAGTTGTGTTAGTCTTTAGCATTAATTGGAATTCATGATTTGAGATTTAATTTCTTTTCTTATTATAATACCATTCATTTCTGCCATCAGATGGGAGTGAATTGTTATTTTAATTCTAACGATTCTTTTAAGAAGTAATCTCCCGGGTATGACCAAAGTGGCCATGAACAATAGTCGGAAGCTTTTTGGTCAGCATTGTCAGTTGATCAATTGCATTTAACCTGACACTAATTACGACAACTAAAATTTCATGCCAGCTTCCCTATGAAGTTGCCATTGCAAGTCTCGTCTGAGAAGGCATTTGGTTTTTAACAATTAGAGCATCCCTTGGAATGTGATTGTTTAGTTTCCCCTTGACAGCTGACTTTTGCCATGCATGATTTTTCCATGTTAGCATACTAGAAGAGTAAAAAACAGCCGGCCTGACAACATAAATAACAATAACCCAGAGAAAGGCGAAGAGAGGACGTAACAACAAGGACCACTATATTCTGTAAGCATTGATAGCAATTTGACTTCCAATTGAATCGTTACAACTGGAGATGTAGCTCCACTAGAACGAGCAGAGCCAAATGTTGCTGCAATGACCTGCAGACATATGTTTATTACACCTTAATAGTAGCCATCTAAACGGATCATAATTCACTAATTTCATACACCAAAGACGCACTCGCCTTCTTATCCCAAGCCCCATTATAAAAGGTTGCGGAAGCAGCAGCAGCAGAAGCAAGCAGTGATGTGTGCTATGTTACATTTGATAAGTCATTTTCATTCACCCACGCAATTATCACAACCACACAATTGTAGTGCAGATAATTAATTAACTGGCAAGAAAAGTCAACCCAGAAGCCTATCTTTCTTTACTCTTCTACTCTTCCATGGAACCACTTGCTTGAAACCACCATATATCGTCGCCTGCATAGTCATTGATCAGGACAGCATTAAAAGATCCTTCATTTTCGTAAAACTAACGTTTACCATTTTGGTTCCATGACAAGAAATCAACTTTAGCTATGATGGAGAAAATAGATCTGACTAATAAAGTAAATGACTGCTAATTCAGATCAGAACTTTATAAATGGTCACTATTTGTGATTAGTCCTAGCCAACCCCATTGATAACCAGCATATGCGCAGTCCCTTCCCTGCCATTCTCTAGACCTAAGACTGTTCACCATCGCCCCCCTGCCTCGCTGCAGCTGGGGACCTCCAGCATAAAAGTGTATCCAACTTCGTAGCAAGAAATAAAAGCACTTCTGTGGGCATTTATTAAGGCTGTTGATATTTATTAATATTCTTCACAGCAGGATCAAGTTGATTCAGATATTGTGAAGAAAATTTCCAATAAAAGCATAAAATAATTGACGGAGTATACAAGCAAATTTACTCATTAAAGTAAAATTGGATAAGTGAAACACATATTCAAAGAATCAAAAATTTACCCAGAAGTTAGACCGACGAGCTGAAGGAGAAGAAAGGCTGCCTGTCCTCCTGATACCGGTGGTAACATTACTCCCTTCATTTTCTCTGCCGGATTCAGTCTCTCCATCCACAGAAGATGGAAAGACGTAACTACCCCCACCAACGTCTCTTTTACTTTTCTTCCTCCAAGAACCAAACAATCCTTTCTCTTTGTGCCCTTTCTTACTAAGAACAATAGCACCAAGCTGATCTCTCTCAGGACTGAAACTATTCCTACGAAAGGAACCATAGCACTCACTAGTATTCAACCTAAACGAATAAGTCTGGATCTTAGACCTGCCCATGTAAGGACCATCAAGGACTGTAGTGGGAGAGGGTTCCATGAACAAAAGTCTAGGTGGCAGTTCTAAACGCTTGAGAGGAAGATCATAGTTGGGATTTGAGTAAGTGGTAAGAGTGGTGCATGTTTTAGGCTTACCAGGCTCTTCTTCCCAACGAAATGGGACAGAGGCTGAGGAGTACAGTGGTGGGGTTAACATTCCAGGTCTCTCAGGTGACTCCATGCTAACTGGTATTGAAAATAAAAGTGAGAGCTTTGGTGTAGAGCTTAATTCTAGCCGGTGCTGATCAGATCCCATGACTAAACAAGGTGGGGTTGAGCAGAGTGGAGAGAAAGTGATAAAACCATACAGAGAAGAGAAAAGAGAACACAGACAAAATGAGGAAGGTCTACGAAAGTGAAGAAAAGGAAGGCCCCTGACCCTAACCCCTTACTCCACACAGTCTTAAGTACAAGTTCAAGTATAATCAAAGATCTTTACCATATGATCCTTTATGTGCTCTCAAATAGAACCCACATAAAGTTGCCACGTCATCTCATTGCTGACACGCACACATATATAATACATATGTTATATATGTAAACCGTCCAAAAATCACGAAATATTTCGAAGAGACCAATTCAATCTGCCTTCCATTTTAAATTGATGACAAAGAGAGGAAAAAAAAAAAAAAGCATTATGATTTCACCCCTTTCTAGGGGTAAAGGTTTAAGAGTCAGAATCAGAGAGCCCGTTCTGATCTAATATGTCCCCTAACTTTACTAAAGTCTTATTGGTTTAACTTTTATTCAAATGATAAACGTGGCAACAAAATTTTGTGTTCAACAAATTTCAACCAATATGAAGGCTTCACTGTCGGCAACTACATTGCTTCTGTACACACCTAATTTTTTTCCCATCGCATTGGATGCCATACAGTGAAACCTTCCTGTATTAAGAATGGACTTCTTAGACCTTACTAAATGTATGACTACTGCTGTTCTAAACAAAGTCTTTCCTCTTTACCACAAACCTATCATAAATCATGAACTTTGTCTAAGATAAAATGGCGTGGCTCTTATGAAATGTGTGTTACAGGTTCAGAATTGAAAAGGGTATGTCAGAATTTTCTTCTCCAAGGAATAAGAGAACATTCTGAAAGACGAAAGTGATAAACAAAAGCTCTGTTAATGATGATTGATGATAGGATCCTTTAAACTTGGCGGTGCTTGAGCACTTTTTTTTCATGTTTTAATCTTAATGGTGATGCTATTAATCTAAATTACCAACTTTTTTTGTGATAAAAGCAAATGTAAACTGTGATCAACGAGCCAGGGAACTGGACTGGAGCCAGGCCAGCTAGCTCCCAACTGCAAAAGTCAAAAAGGGGAAACCTAAAAGAAAATATTCTGTCAGCTTGAGGCATGCCAAAAATTAGCCCGCCGGATGCTGTACAGAATATTATGTAATAAGTTAATTTGTACAACCCAAAAAATAACAATGAATAATAATATAATTCATAAAATTTATACATAGATTATGAATATTAAATTAATATATTATCTTAAGATTTATAAAGATATCAAAAATTCTATATAATAAGAATTTATAATAATATTGACGATATTTGTAATAAAATAGTTGATTTTCTATTCTTAAAATCTCTTTTTGTGACAGTTTTTAATCGATAAAACTATATTCATTGGATTCGAGAAAAAATCTAATCAATATTTATATAATAGGTCAATAGATCCTCTATTAAGAATCTAATAAACTTTAAAATTTATAATAATATTAGGTACTCAGATAATTACTTTTTAGTGTATTAAATTTATTTTTATTGATCACTTGAGCCCATCTATAAACAAACATTAGAGTATTTAATAGTTTTATGAGGTTTTATCTAACCACTAGTTTAATGGGGATTGCTCTCTTAGGTTTTGGATTATAAATATAAAGATTGAAATTTTTTTTTACAGATTAATACAAAAATTAAGCTTTAAGGTTTCTTTAAAATGTATACAACACAAGTTTAGTGAGCAAAAGTGGAAAAGAATAGAGAAGAAAAAGATATTGGGTTAAGGATTATTTCTCTTACACTTCTTCATTAGAATTTGTTTGTTTTTGTAGTGTTTAAAAAGATATAGTTATTACAGTTGATTTAAGAGTCATTGAAATGTTCAACCATTGACTTATCCATATCATGTCAACCTAATACAAGCGTGTGCATTACACACATAGTTGTATGCTTTCATATCTTAAATTCCTCTAATTTTCAGAAGTTCGCATAATCCTGTAACACGATATCTCTCATGAGAGGCACATGAGCAAGATTTGATCTTCACACGATTGTGTCTTCTCTACACGAGCATGCATCCGGATTTTGACTTTTGACTTCTGCACAACTAGACTTATATGGGTAACTTGGCAGTGCATCTTCAATTCTCAACCCACATTCATGTGTTCGAAAGTTGTACGGACGTACGTTCTAGTGTTTTGTTGCACAGACATTTGTATGACTTGAAATCTTGTGTCATTATAGGCACCTCATTTTGGATTCAATAGAGTCATTTTTAATGACGAAAAACTTGAAGATTGGTTTAATGTTTTAAAAGTGTCGAATTGAAGACAAACAAGTAGAATCCATAAACCCACTAAAAAAAACTATTTCAAACCCATAACTCTAGCCCAAGCTAATTAACAAATATATAAATAAATAAATAAACAGACCCCAAAACCACAAAACAAACCCAAGAAAAAGTGCGGCCCGACAAGAAGAAGAAAGAAGCCCATAAGCAGGCATGCGGCCCAGATTAGAAGAAACAAAGATATATGTACAAAGGCATGCAGGCGTCTCCACTGCTTTCGCTTCTTTCTTCATCTCTTCCTTCTGCGTTTCTTTCCTTTTTATTTATTTATTTCCTCTTCTCTTCTCTATCATCTCTCCTGTGGGGCCAGCTTTTCTTTTACACAATCCAAGCTTGCCTTTTCTGATTTTCTTCATTTCCCAGCCCTCGTCCTTCCCTTCCTTGCTAATGTGTTTTTTTTCCTTTCCTGCCGCTGCCAGCTTCTTTCTTCTGACTCCATTTGGAAGTGGTAGGAAAGTCAGCATGAGGGAATCAATTCCCCCCATCAAGGAAAAATATATTCCTTGATTTAGGCCGGTTATAGGGAGGACGGACACTGTAAAAGGTAAAAGGATTTGGGGCTGGAGGGAATCAAAAAAATCAAAGAGAAAAAAAAAAATAGGAAGGACGGAGATTAAAAAAAAAAAAAAAAAAGAGAGAGAGACAGAGACAGAGGGGGGACTCATTTTTTTGAGGAGAGGAAAAATCTGAGAATTTGGGAGCAAGCAAGAAAAATACAGAGGAGGGGGAAGAGCTTAAAAAAAAAAAATCTTGTATCCTCCAAAAAATATACTGCACCATTCAGATTTAAACACCCATACTTTGAGTCAGCACAGAAAAATTCTTAAAAAAAAAAAAAAAAAGAAGAAAACGTGGCAGCCTGACCATTGCCGCCGGCCTTTTGACTGTCCTAGGTTTAACACTGACAAAGCCCCGAAACAAGTATACAAGGACTGTCTTGAGAGCAATTTTACGTGAACATATCTATTTCACTCTACTGTGCCGGCCACAGCCAAGTATGAATTAAGGAACCTTCAATAGAAAATCATATATGTTCATCTGTTTTCTAATTTTTGCATGACAAACAATTTAGTCAGGCATATGTTAAGGATCTTTAATTTTATGAGACTGCATGTTGAAATTAATCACGATGGCTTATTGAATAAATATTGTAAGAATATGCTGCGCATGGTTTAATCCCAAGACGGTGAACAGTTACATGTTCAGTTATTTTGTCTTGTTTTAATTATGTTGGCTGTTGAATATGTTTCTTCTAAATTAGGATTTCTGAAATAAGCTTATATATATTAGTTGTTCGTTCTCCGGCAAAATAAAAAATATATATATAACCTGCCGTAGCCATGATATTTGGTGTTGCTTCATATTTTTTAGTGTGTTAATTTTTCATAAAATGCATGTCAAGTCAGTCACCTCATCTTTTATTAAGGTCTGGATAACATGAATTAATACCCACGTGGTTTAAATTGCGGTGTTGAAGTTGATGACGATGACGATGACGATGACGATGATGATTGGAACTAATATAATTGACCGAGGCATTTATGTTCCATGATTCTTTTTATGCTGCTTATGTTTTATTTGTTGTGTTCTGAATGAGTTGGATAAAAAATATTTTTTGATGATCTAAATGATTATGACCAGGAGATGCTTCTTTCCTTCGCCACTGGTCATTGCTTAGGATTCTGATGAGATTGCTACTGAGTATTTCAAAGTGTTGTAACATTTTCAATTGCTTTGATCTTGTCCATAGACTAATCTATTGTCAACTGGCAGAATGTGCAAATGCTGTGGTTCCTGCTTACATACCCATTATTGAGAAACGAAAGAACACACCATTTACAGAACAGAACAAGGCATGGCAGCAACTGCGCCGGGGACGTTATGTGGAATTTAAGCAGTCCGGGAGTGTTGCACACGTATCGGATCTTGCACGGATACGAGGGAAACACAGATGCTATTGGCGGAAGGAAATGCGAGTGCACCTTTTTTATTTAGATTTTAGGTTCATTTTATAAATATTATTTGTGTTAACATAATTCATCTTACAAGGTTTAATTTTTATAAGTTTGTTTAAGATTCGAACAAATATATAAGAATAAATGGTTAAAGTGTTAATTTTTTTGATTTTTTGTTTTTATCGTGAATGTTTTATTTATTGTTTTTATAAGAAATGTTCTTCGAACGAGCTAAACACGGAGGAAAACTTGATTGGGGTGTAGTACATGTAAAGTTAATTTATTTTATACATATATATATATTTTTTTCATTATTTGGTTAACTAATAAAATTGTTTTAAAAAGATTATTTAATCTATTAGGCTTGTTTATGATTAGATCCAATGTATAGAGATGAATGTGTTAGGTTGTAATTTTTGTTTAGTTTTTCATTTTTTTTATTTTCTACCTTTTTATTTATTTATTTTTGGATGATTTATTTTTATAAATATTGCATGACATAATCATATGAAATTTAATTAAACTTGTGTAGCATCCCAGGTTAGAAAAGCCCTTAGGGGTAGAGTTTTGGGGTTAGAAATAGAATTCAGAGATAGATTGGGAGTTTAGCAGAATTCAGGGGTGAGTTAGTAACTTTCCAGAGCAGCGTGGCCTTCGTATGATGCCTTTAGGGAGGTTTTAATCATGCGAAGCGCGGGAAATGGATTTCATCCATTTTCCCAGGTGCACTCCCGTGCGCCATGCCTGCACGCCCGTGCAGGTGGGATTAAAGAAAGAGAGAGACGGGAGATTTTCATTTTCTCACCCATTTCAGCCAGCTTTCTTCTCCTTTTCAGCAGCTTCCAGCCCTAGGAGAGAAGTCCAGCTTCCAGCAGCTCCCAATCCAGCCAGAGATCAGAGAGAATAGCTTGAGTTTAAGCTTCCAGCAGCCATGTCGAGAGGTAAGTGTTCCTTACTCTCTCTTTCAGTTTCCCAGCTTGATTGATGATGATTGGAAACGTGTGTTTCCATTCCTAGCTTGAGATGCTATGCTTGTATGTATGTATGATGATGAGATGATGATTATATGTTGATTGCCATGCTTATTTTCCACCCAGAACCATGCATGCTTTGCTGTGTGTGTGTAGTGTGAGAAAACTTGATGTGTTAATGGTGGAATCAGTAACAGTGGATGGATGTTGAGATTGATGATTGATATGTGTTATTAGAAGTGCCATATATGCATATTTCCAGTTAATTTCAGTTTGGTTGAGAATCAGTTGGTTTCCAGCGCGTTTCAGATGAGCCATGTCTGAGCAGAGCAAGACACACGACCGTGTGCCCGCAAGAGCACGCCCGTGTGCCCTTGTTTCTGCAAGGACACGGCCGTGTGCACTTCGTGCACACGGGCAGGAAAACGCAGGGACACGACCGTGTGTCCTGAGGGACACGGCCGTGTGTCCCATTTATTGCATGAAATGGCCAGAATTCCAGAAGCACACACGCCCAGACGCACGACCAGCACACGGTCCCGTGTGCTGGGGCACACGCCCGTGTGCCTTTGCCTGCACGGCCGTGTGTGTGTGCTACACGACCGTGTGCTTTCCTTGCACGGCCGTGTGTCAGCCAGTTTCTTCCAGAAATTCAGAAATTGATTTATTAAAGGTTTGGTAATCCATCCAAAGGCAATCAGACATCAGATAATTCAGAATTCAGTTAAGAATAGCAGCATATGCATTCAGAGCATAGCATATAGTCTGAATGAGGATCCAGGGATCCGAATTCAATAGTTTTCAGCAGTCAGAACCCAATCTATGGGTTTCAGTTTTGGGGTGAACTCGAGGGGGCATCTGTGGGACCCAGCTTTCTGACACCAGTCAGTCAGCTCAGCAGTATATCAGCAGATCAGTTTCAGCTTTCTAGCCAGTAGCTAGAATGTTCAGCCCACTTGGCCAGGATGCCGAATCCCTGTGTTCATCAGCCTGATCAGCACAGCAGGTACCTTCGGGTACATTCAGTTAGATGCTCAGATACATGCATCATCAGTCATTTTCAGATTCCAGCTCAGCATGTCATTTCATATATTCATATTGACATGCATTAATCAGAAATCAGTAACCAGATAACAGAATAATCAGATAACAGCAGTAATCAGATAAATCAGATTCAGTGCCAGCAAGCGATTAGATGCATGAATAGGGCCGATCAGGTATGCATGCCCTTGTTTGCTGCTTGCGTGGGTTGAGGGAAGTAAGGAATGCTTACTGGGTGATCTTTATCACTCATCCCTTTCCTTCTTCCTTCCTTTTCAGGTCAGTTTGCTGCTGGCGAGGAGCGGGTGGATTGAGGCTGGCGAGGAGGACCCCACACACACTCTCCAGTTTGTATTTTATTTTCAGTTGGACCTGTGAGGTCTTGTACTTGTACGTTTTGTAAATGTATATGTACTCAGATGTAAAACAGTTGTACAGAGCAGTTATATATATATGTAGTAAAGCCAGTTGGGCTCATTGTATATTTCAGTTTCAGCTTCCGCTTGCAGTGTAAATTAGATCAGCAGGTAGTTTTACTTTTTCGTAGGATTCCCGTCTCGGGTACCCAAGTTCCAGTTTATTGAATAAAAGATTAGTTTCTTTCAGCAGCAGGGGTACTCGGGGCGGCGGGTCCTACATTGTTGGTATCAGAGCGTTTCTCTGTGCCATTTTCAGTAGAGATTGAGTTGTAAGTGTGTGGTGTTGCTTTCTCTCCTTCGCAGCCATCATCCAGACCCTCCTCACAGCACCAGTCAGGTAATTCTTTTCCAGCTTTTGCTATGTTTGAGTTTCTAACCCCTTTTGCTTGCGATGCTATAGATAGAGAAGTCTATGTTCCTAGATACATAGATGAAGCCAGTAGTAGTCCCCCTGTCCGTCCCATGAGTGTCAGTGAGGGGCGGCGATCTCAGAGTTCCTCCCATGTGCCAATCAGACCAGATCAGCTCAGAGAGATGATTGGGGATGTTGTCAGAGAGAGTTTACAGCAAGCTGGTGTGGGAAATGTGCCAGAGCCAGCCAACATTAATCCCCTTCAGTATTCAGCTTATCAGTTTCCAGCACAGCCACAGTTTCAGCCACGGTATCAGCCACAATTTCAGTCTCAGTTTCAGTTTCAGCCTCAACCAGAGTATCAGCAGCAGTATTACCCTCAGCCTCAGCCTCAGTATTACTCAGTGCCTCAGGCAGTCAGAGAGGCTTATCCGTTTCAGTTTCAGCCTGCCAGAGAGGGTTATCAGTTTCAGCCTCAGCCTGTCAGAGAAGGATATCAGTATCCAACAGAGTACAGAGAGCACAGTCTGGCTACTAGTACAGAGACAGTGGGTACAAGCTCATCAGGTAGACTTCATCCAATCTACCATCTGCCAGGACCGTATCAGCCAATGAAGTTCAGTGGGTCCAAAGATCCTGCAGTGGCAGAAGAGTGGATTGAGTCAGTGGAGAGTAGCATGGGTCTCTTCACGTTATCAGAGAAAGAGAAGGTCAGATTTGCGACATTCCATCTCCGAGGCGATGCCAAGGTGTGGTGGGGCCTAGCTAGGGCTACCATCCCTGAGCAGCAGATGACCTGGGCAGAATTCAGACGGCTATTTGATGCCGAGTACCGGGGTTCAGAGTTGATGTATTCAAAGGCCCAAGAGTTCATTGAATTGGTTCAGGGGCCTAGTTCAGTACAGGAGTACGCCACAAGGTTTAATGCCTTGGCGAGATTTGTCCCTAGTTTGGCGGGGACCGAGTTGGGCCGAGTTCAGAAGTTCGTCCATGGCCTGCATCCAGCAATATCCAGGGATGTCCTGACCGGACCGTACCCTCCCCAGCTGTTCAGTGATGCTTTGGGGAGAGCCCTCAGATCAGAGGCCAGTCTTCAGAAAATGGGCGCCATGAGCCGAGTAGCCGAGAGGGCAGATGAGAGAGATAAGGGCAAGAGGCC